>JAECUM010007398.1:0-117877 GCA_016617855.1 Megalonaias nervosa | reverse complement strand
GTTCCGTACAGACTTACCTATGTATGTGAAAACAAAATGGACTGTCATCCGGATCACCGGTGCCACTCTTTGGAAAAGAAGATGTTATGTGGAAAGACAAGGCTGTCTTAAGCGGACTCTCATCTACGGACCAGAAGTGAGACACAGCTTAAGACAAACTTGGAGAAATTTGAGGAAGATAAGAAGACCTATGCGATGTCCTGTATGTTAACGGAATAGTGTTAACATCACATAACAAACAACGGCCCTTTTCAGGGCCACTTCCAATGCCTCGAAAAGATCTTAATTTTCATTTTGTCTCCACCCTAAACGAATATATATATAAAACCCTTCCTCTACTAAAAACACGAACGCTCTTGATTCGTGTTTGTCTATAGCCCTCTCTCAGGTAGCCTGACGTCACAGTACTTCTCTTTTTGCTACATTGTTACCAGTATGACGTCATGCCACCTGTCGCTTATCGCTCTACAAACCCACAGTCTCCTAGTCACCGCTCTACAAAAATTTCCATTGACGCTATACAGGCCCAGGGTGTTCTAGTCCCTCTACTCCATTTTTCCATTGACGCTATACAGGCCCAGGGTGTTCTAGTCCCTCTACCTAATTTTCCATTGACGCTATACAGGCCCAGGGTGTTGACCTACTTTCTTCACGCTATACTGGCCCAGGGGGGGTCTGTAATGCTAATTCCCATTGACGCTACGGTAACCCACTATACTACTACTGTATATAGGTAGGCATGGGTCCGGGAGTGATCCCATGAACTACCTTAAATTTCTTTTTCTACATAAGTCGTGTCTTCTGTAATTTTGAGAGAACCAATGAAATTCTGTAAGTCAATCATTGCTAGTTCCCCTTCTTCATAACTTTTATTTATTACTTTTCTTTTGATCTTGTCAACTGATCCTTTCCACAAGTACTTGTAGATTAAACTATTTAATTTATTTTATTAACCATTCTGGAGGATTTGGTAAGCTTATTAATATGTGATTTAATTTTGATAAAGAAAGTGATTTTAGCACAGTAATTTTCTCATAGGCGGTAAGAAATCTCTTCGACGACTGAGTCAGTAGTGTTTTGATATCATTAAATTTACTATCATAATTGAGGTTTGTCATGAGACTTAAATCCGTAGCGAAGTCAATGCCTAATTGTGTGAAACTAATATCTAACGAGCATAAATTATATTATATACACAAACGGCTATTGCTGTTTTTCATGCTTCCTATCCATATTATTATTGTTTTGTCTATGTTTACACTAAGGCCAGATGTGTTTGCATAGAATTTTAATGTGTGTATTGTATTTTCAAGAGCTTTTTCAGATCCAACTAAAACAATGTTGTATCATCTGCATACTGGGATATCAAATATTTATTTCCATCTATATCAATTCCGTTTATATCTTTATTCTTTCTAATCAAATTATTTTAACATGTTCCTTAATATATCATCTGCTCTCATGAAGAAATTAAGAACAGTCTTCAAGCTCATTTAGAACAGATTCAACCATGTTTTATAGTGTAAGAAATGTTCAATATAATCCCTTGGCAACGTCAGCCTGCAAATGAACTTAGAGTACTACAGTTTATAACTAAATTATGCTCATAAAAGTTGTTATGAGAAATGTCCATTCTACAATTCACTTCAGCAGTTTCACATTTTATACACTGACCTGTATACAAACGAATTTCTTGAACAAATATACAAAATATTCATATTAATGGAGATTAATTTTGGTCAAGGCTTAATATCGTCCCGGTGTATTTATGTCACACTTTGGATGAAATTGTTGTTACAATAGTACAGAAAATTCCTTGTTACCTGGATAAGGTGTGCTATAAAACCACACAAACACCTTATGGTGTCTGAATTGCAAGTAAATCACACAGTCTATTATGATTTCCAGATGTGGTATAGACAATGTACATGAAACCAACAATAGATTAGCAGTGTTTGTTGAACGTCAAAACTGAGAATAATATAAACTTAAATCAAAGAAAACATTGATTTTTACATAGACTATAAGTACACATATGGTTTGGATTCTGTCTGTAAATAAAGACAGAGGTGTACTAGAATAAAGTTCTCTGTGGTTTTGCTAGACGAGTGTAGCTCCTTTAAAAATGGTGAATACAAACGCTTACTATCTTTACTTATTTGATACAATGTTGTGGTCAAAGAAATCAAAGTCATGGAGAATGAGAGATTTGGACAGCAGGTTCTCACATGTGGTCAGGAAACTGACCCTCTACTCTGGTCTGAATTTTCCAAATGAAAGTGAGATAAATATGCATTTGATAATTTACATATATACAATAATGACAGCAGATAAATAAAAATTGTGTTGTGAAAAATATATGCCTACACTAGTGTAATGATACTATGGTGATGTTAATAATGTAATTATCCAATGATCAGCTCTCGTCTTGCTTTAACAAAGTTTGAGTAAAGATTTTGTATGAGCAAGTCATGATCGATGACAAGGCTCCTCCACATACAGTAACGAGATAATAGCTTTTACCTATCATTATGTGACTAATCGTATTGACTATTCATTGTTCTGGATGGGCAAAATGGGTTTCAGAAATAGTTTCATGACTTTCACTCACAGTTTATTTTAACAAGGATGAACTGAAGTAAACGATGAAACTTGGTTTGCTTCCAGGCCATACGAAAGTTCATAGAGGAATTGCTTCCAAATCCGATTAATACCGAAATAATTGAATTAATTTCCGGAGGCAAAGAAGACAAAAAGCAAGCAATATATACTGAATGAAGTACTTCTAACAGTGCATCTTGGCATGTATATGGATATATATCGAATGAAGTACTTGGGCACCTTAGATCACCTTCTCATGTTTGATAAAATATTTTAAAGCAGCTTTTATTTCTTCATCAGCTTCAAGGTACTGATAGATATGATGATAGATATTGAAGGCATCCCCATCCTGAGGCCGACGTCATTATACTGGAAAGTTGTCAACACAGAATTAGCTTTTTTTAATATGTGGATCTCTTGTTTGTTTGATATTTACAAAATTGTAAATAAGAACACAAACAAAATTCTGAAAATCGTCATATAGTTGTTGAGTTATCATTTATACCACATACGAAATGACAATGCCTTTAATCCAGCATAAGATTTCTTTTAGACATTTCTAAGCTGTATCCCTTTGTAAGAATAGGTGTCATACCTTTTACTTCCATTCTTGTAAAATCATGTAAGGAAGATATCTAAAAGACACAAATTTCTATTTCAATTTCTTGATATGTCTACATGTATACTTTATTAGCCTTACTAATCCCAGACTGCATTCAAGAACTTTCTATTGAACTCAGTCCTTCTAAGGCTAAATTCCCCAAAATGGCATGCAAACATCTTGGAACGATTTAGAATAGCATACATAACTGTGAAATATAACTCTACTGGGTGTTAGTAACAGTCCATTGAGATCTTTAATATCTTCCAAATATTCATTTTATGCAAAAACTCCCTTCAGGACTTTTGCTACCTTTAAATCAGTCTTTCTAGGACCAAATTCCAAAATATGGCAAAGTTTAATTCGACTGTAATGTATATAAATTACATATGGTAGGTGGGTAGTGATTATATTGCGCGGAAGATGCCACGATTCCGTAAATTGCCGAGTTTTTCCGAGTTTTGATAAGACGACAGATCACGTGGCCCCGTGACGCAATACTAGCCAGTACTTGAACAGAAACAGAAACATGGAGTGTGAGGCGGATAGGAGGTGACCAGGTTTCGTGTGGACATTAAAAAGTTGAAATCTGAATTAGCCTAGCACATAATGGAAGATACTAGACAAAAAAAAACTTAAGTGTGCAGTATGTAATAAAATGTTGAGTGACAGTGGACATTTGAATCAGCACATAGTGAGACATACTGGAGAAAAACCATTTGAATGTGAAGTATGTAGTAAAAGGTTTGGTTCCACTGGAGATTTGAATAAGCACATGAGGATGCATACTGGAGAAAAACCATTTAAGTGTGAAGTATGTAATAAAATGTTTAGTCAGAGTAGAAATTTGAACCAGCACATGAGGATCCATACTCGAGAAAAACCATTTGAATGTAAAGTATGTAGTAAAAGGTTTGGTGCCAGTGAAAATTTGAATCGGCACACCAGGATACATACTGGAGAAAAACCATTTAAGTGTGAAGTATGTAATAAACTGTTTAGTTTCAGTGGATATTTGAATCAACACATGAGGATACATACTGGAGAAAAACCATTTAAATGTGAAGTATGTAGTAAAAGGTTTGGTATCTGTGCAAATTTGAATCGGCACATGAGGATACATAATGGAGAAAAACCATTTAAGTGTGAAGTATGTAATAAAATGTTTAGTGAGAGTGGACCTTTGAATCGGCACATGTGGATACATACTGGAGAAAAACTATTTAAGTGTGAAGTATGTAATAAAATGTTTAGTGAGAGTAGACCTTTGACTCGGCACATGAAGATACATACTGGAGAAAAACCATTTATATGTGATGTATGTAGCAAAAGGTTTGGTGACAGTGGATGTTTGAATCGGCACATGAAGATACATACTGGAGAAAAACCATTTAAGTGTGAAGTATGTAATAAAATGTTTAGTGAGAGTGGATCTTTGAAGCGGCACATGAGGATACATACTGGAGAAAGACTATTTAAGTGTTCAGTATGTAATAAAATGTTTAGTGAGAGTGGAAATTTGAAACGGCACATGTGGATACATACTGGAGAAAAACCATTTAAGTGTGAAGTATATAATTAAATGTGAGAGTCATTCTTTGAAGCGGCACATGAGGATATATACGTGAGAAAAACCATGTATATGTGAAGTATATAGTAAAAGGTTTGGTGCCAGTGGATGTTTGAATCGGCACATGAGGATACATACTGGAGAAAAACCATTTAAGTGTGAAGTATGTAATAAAATGTTTAGTGAGAGTGGACCTTTGAACTGGCACATGAGGATATATACGTGAGAAAAACCATGTATATGTGAATTATATAGTAAAAGGTTTGGTGCCACTGGATGTTTGAATCGGCACATGATGATACATAATGGAGAAAAACCATTTAAGTTTGAAGGATGTAATAAAATAAAATGTTTAGTGAGAGTGGACCTTTGAATCGGCACATGAGGATACATGCTGGAGAAAAACCATTTAAGTGTGATGTATGTAATAAAATGTTTAGTCAGAGTGGACATTTGAATCGGCACATGAGGATACACACTGGAGAAAAACCATTTAAATGCAAAGTCTGTAGTTAAAGTTTTAATACCAGTGGACATTTGAATCAGCATATGAGGATACTGGAGAAAAACCATTTAAATGTAAAGTATGTAGTAAAAGGTTTGGTGTGAGTGGATCTTTGAATCGGCACATGTGGATACATACTGGAGAGAAGCATGATGGGCACCTAACTTTGAATACAGGATGTGCACAATCTAAAATTAGATTGTCCCCTGGAGTCAGACTATTGGATATTTTAAGCACTGAAATGACTACAACCCAGTGACACCTGAATTGATTCACTTACATCAAACAAAAACAAGTGATCACCATCCCAATCTTTATGTGTGATGTATGTAATAAAATGTTTAGTCAGAGTGGACATTTGAATCAGCACATGAGGATACACACTGGAGAAAAACCATTTAGATGCAAAGTCTGTAGTTAAAGTTTTAATACCAGTGGACATTTCAATCGGCACATGAGGATACATACTGGAGAAAAGCCATTTAAATGTGAAGTATGTAGTAAAAGGTTTGGTGCCAGTGGAAATTTGAATCAGCAGATGACAGTACATACTGGAGAACTGCCATTTAAATGTGAAGTATTTAATAAAAGGTTTAGTGTGAGTGGACCTTTGAGTCGGCACATGTGGATACACACTGGAGAGAAGCATGATGGGCACCTAACTTTGAATACAGGATGTCCACAATCTAAAATTAGAGGTTCCCCTGGAGTCAGACTATTGGATATTTTAAGCACTGAAATGACTACAACCCAGTGACACCTGAACTGATTCACTTACAGCAAACAAAAACAAATTATCACCATCCCAATCTTTTCCTGTATGAAAGCAATATTACTAAATAACATTCTTTAAAACTTGATGAAATTTTTCCAAAACCTTGACTTTCAGGGTGGTAGATGATTTAACTTGACTGTGGGATGCATAACCTATGCATAAATTGGATGAACATTCCAGATATAAACTTTGACCCTTGATCACGCTCGACAGATTTGGAACAAACATAATGAACCATTATTCTAATAAATGTTTCATTTAATGCAGGAATAGGTTTCAGATGAGCTTTACGTATCCTCAGATTAGGTTTTCCTACCATTGGTAAGTGTGAAAAGATGAACAGATGTTCTGAATATCACTTGTCAGTTTCGGCCAGTGAAATCGATTCAGGATATTGTGACAAGTCTCACTGACTCCTGTAACGTATATGTAATTAAATTGCTTGTGTGTTAGTTTTAAAATTCTTTTTTATTTTATTTTCGTTTCATTGCATTTTATTTTAATGATTATTTTCATGGGATTCGATATTTTTTCAAGTATATTTTGTTTGTATAGAACGTAAAAGGTGTTACATTGTCACTATTTTTAGCTCACCCTGGTTCATAGATTTGTAAACATCGAGTGTTAACGATTGGCTATTTCCAAGGTCATTTTGGCCCACATGTTAACTGGATTGTAAACAGCCCTTCTATTTTAGATATTTTCAGTGTAAGAATTTGGTACTTAGATAGGGTTATTCTTGCATACGTGACCAGTGGCATTTTATTTTATTGTGATGTTCACGTTAGTCAGTCACATGGCCTATCACATGGAGTACCATGTGACCTAAAATCAAGGCTTAAAACAGCCAATTGGTATTAAATTTTTTCAGTTGTATTTTAAACATTGAGGGCTCAAGAGGTTTCTAATTGTTGTTGCCAGTTTGAAGTTCTTTTGGTTTTGGAATTTAATAATTTATTCTCTAGAAAACCAAACAAGTACTGGTGTCTTTTTATAAAAAGTTCTGGGACAAATAAATTAAGTGGAAATTTATTCTGGAGTTATACGGAAACATAAACTGTGATTCAAGTGAGGATCTGTTACCACCAGTGTAATGGTCTGTTCTGATGTCATCGTCTCCATTTTGGAATTTCATCGAGATTCGAACTTGGATTTTATTAGAACTGTTTAGTGATAGGACTTGTATTTTTCAATCTTAGCATTAAATTTTGGATTATATTCACACTCCGTAAGTCCTATTTCCAATTTTTACATTGTTTTCTAGGGAAATAAATTATTTTGTTAAAATATACAAAGCTTGTTGACTTCACTCTTTTTTCTTCTTGATTATTGTACGAGCCTACATGTAACAAGAGAAAATTGGGTTGCTTGTCCTTGGATATTTGAATTTGGCTAAAATATTTCAGAAAATTGTTTTTGAAATTTAAATTCCCCAAGTTTTCAAATCCCAAGTACTATTTTACATTTTGTTTGAAATCTTTAGTGAAAACAACAGGTTTTCATTCACAATGTCATCAAAAGTAGAGACTTTTCTTTCTAGTCCAACTCAGGAGTAGTTAGATAGTCTGAAAAAAGATGAGTTGCTTGAACTTGCCAGAAAGTATGATCTTTCTGAAGCAAAATCTTCCTTAACGAAACAAGAAATTAAAAATATTTTGATTCAATATTTGGTAGAGAAGAATGTTCTTGATAAAAGTGTTTTGGCTTCGTTCAGTAAGTCGGTATGAGACTCTGACATAAAAGTAATGGAATTAAAAATGAAATACAAGATAGAATTGGAGTTAAGGAAGCTCGAGCTTCAGAAAGAGAAAGAACAAATGCAGTTGCAATTAGAAGAGAAGCAACTGAAATTGCAATTTGAGAAAGAGGAGAAAGAGAGACAGGAGAGGGAGAAAGATAAACAATTACAATTTGAGAAAGAGGAGAGAGAGAGAGAGACAGGGGAGGGAGTAAGATAAATGAAATTACAATTAGAAGAGAAGGAGAGAGAGAGACAGGAGAGGGAGAAAGATAAATGAAATTACAATTAGAAGAGAAGGAGAGAGAGAGAAAGATAAACAAATGCGGTTACAATTTGAGAAAGAGGAGAGAGAGAGAGACATGCAATTACAAAGAGAGAAGGATGAAAAGGAATTTCAAATTAGAATGAGAGGGAGCTGGCAAGGAAAAAGCATGATCCCACTTCACATACAAACTCAAGTTTTGACATTACAAAAGATATTAGATTAGTTCCCCCTTTTAGCAAAAAGGAAGTTGACAAATATTTTATTTATTTTGAAAAAGTTGCTGAAAATTGGAAATGGCCAAGGAAGCATTGGACTCAATTATTGCAATAGGTACTTTTTGGCAAAGCCTGAAATGTCTATGCATCGCTGTCAGTACAACAGAGTTCCGACTGTGATTTGGTTAAGGAGTGCATATTAAAAGGTTATGCATTAGTCCCTAAGGCTTATTGGCAAAAATTCAGAAACTATAGGAAAAAAGCTGACAAACTTATGTTGAATTTGCAAGAGAAAAAGAGCAGTTATTTGAGAGATGGTGCTTAGCCAAGAAAGTTGAAGATGATTATGAAAGTCTCAAATAAATTGTATTACTTGAAGAGTTCAAAAATTATCTATTATGACATCAAAACTCATCTTGAAGAGCATAAGATCGAAACTTTGGAAAATGTTACTCTTGCTGCTGATGAGTATTCCTTAACTCATAAATTTCCTGTTGTAGACAGATTATTCACTCAGCAGTCTACTGGTAGAAAGGTATTTAAGCCCAATACAACAACTCCTAAAACTCAGTCTGGCACATCTTCTAAAACTCAAGCTTCTGATAAACTTGATTCAAAATCCTTGTCTATTCCTACGTGTACCTATTGCAAGAAAAGGACGCATCATTTCTGATTGCTTTAAATTGAAATATTGGCATCAGAATCAAGATAGACCTATCCCAAATGCTCTTATTTCTAAGAGGTCAAGGTTATGGTCATATATTGAAAGCAATACATTTGTTGGGTCTAATAAACCCTAGTCTGATTTTATTATGGAGAATCATGAAACATTCATTTCGAAGGGTTCTATATCACTCTTGGGTGATTTGGCCAATCCTGTCCTATTAAAATTTTAAGGGATACAGGAGCTTCTCATTCTTTTATTATCAGGTACTTTGCCTTTTTCCTGAGTAGTCCTGTTCTAACGAGAGTGTTCTCATTCAGGGAGTAGAGTGTGGCTTTGTTAAATGTTTCTCTCCATTCTGTAAATTTGTCATCAGACCTAGTTTCAAGACCTGTGACAGTCATTAAAGTGTCTTCTCTACTTTTGAGAGCATTCATTTGTTGCTAGGCAACGACCTAGCTGGAGACAGGTTGTGGTTAATCCACTTGTAACTGACAAGCTTTCTTTGGATCAGAAAGTTGATCCAATTGAAAAAGAACACCTTGATTTATACCCAGCTTGTGCAGTTATCAGAGCTATGGCAATGAAAGCTCTTGAGAATGATTTTCATAAGGAAACTATTCCTTTAGCTGACACATGTATTGGTCAGGCTTTTGATGAGGTCACTTTCACTTCTACTTTGGATCAATCAAAAGGTATTGATCACAGTGATCCTCTTTTAAATACTCATTCTCTTTTGTCTAATCAGGGTGACAAATGACAATCACTTGTCCAACAGGAAAAAGATCTCCTGTTTGTTTCAGAGGGCCATTAGTGAATCTGAATCCACTGAAGTACCTGCTTGTTATTTCATTAAAAATGAATTCTTATGAGAAAATGGAGACCTCCAGAGGAACCTGCTAGTGATGAATGGTCAGTAAAATATCAGATTGTAGTTCCAAAATCTTACAGACAGGATATACTTAGTTTGGCCCATGAAACTCCTCTGACTGGTCATCTAGGGATAAATAAAACTGACAACAAGATCTTGACTCACTTTTATTAGCCAAAAATCAAAAGTGATGTTTGCAAATTTTGTAGATCTTGTCATATTTGTCAAATGGTAGGAAAACCCAATCAGAAGATACCTAAGGCTCATCTGCAACCTATTCCTGCATTTGACAAACCATTTAGCAGAATTATGGTAGATTGTCTCGGTCCCTTACCTAAGACCAAGTCAGGCAACCAATATTTGTTGACCATTATGTGTGCGTCAACAATATTCCCAGAGGCAATTCCTTTAAGAAATATTAAAACCAGAACCATAGTAAAAGCTTTGATAAAGTTTTTTACTCAATTTGGCCTTCCCAAATCTGTCCAATCGGATCAAGGGTCAAATTTCATGTTGTCTGGAATTTTCCAGCAAGCTATGCACGAATTAGGCATTAAACAATTTAAATCTTCTGCCTACCACCCTGAGAGCCAAGGGGCTTTAGAAAGATTTCGTCAGACTTTAAAGAATATGATTCAATCATATTGCTTTGATACGAGCAAATATTGGGATGAAGGCAATCATTTACTTTTGTTTGCTGTTAGGGAGTCCATTCAAGAATCTTTAGGATTCAGTCCTTTTGAACTAGTTTTCGGACATACTGTGCATGGACCATTGAAGTTGTTGAAAGAGAAACTTTCTAATGAAGATACGGAGCGCAATCGTCTTGATTATGTTTCTGATTTTAAGTACAAGTTGTCAAAGGCTTGTGAGGTCGCAAGAGCAGATCTGCACTGTACTCAGTCTAGAATGAAATCAAGATATGATAAAAACTTAATGGATAGGAGTTTTCAGCCTGATAATAGAGTTCTAGCTCTCTTGCCCATTCCACAAAATCCCCTTCAAGCCAAGTATTATGGTCCATACACGGTTAAAAAGAAAGTAAATGATTTAAATTACATTATAAATACTCCTGGTAGGCGAAAACAAAAACAACTTTGCCACATTAACATGTTAAAGAAGTATATTGAAAGAGATAACCAAGTAAATCATTCAGTTAATTTAGTTGTACCTGTCCCACAAACAGAGGATTTAAGTGAAGAAATTCAATTGGACTCTTTTGATCTTGGAGCAACAAATCTTTGGAATTCGGAAATTATGAAAAATCTGGACCAGAAACTTACACGTTTACAACAACAAGAAAGGAATGAACTTAAACAGTTATTATTCGAATATGAGCACTTGTTTCCTTATATTCCTACGAGGAAAAACACAATTTTTCATGACGTTGAAATTGTAGATACAAAACCTGTGAAACAACACCTATACAGGATGAACCCTCTCAAACAGGAATACTTGAAAAAGGAAATTCAGTATTTGCTGGAGAATGATTTCATAGAGCCCAGTAAAAGTGATTGGAGTTCACCATGTCTACTTGTTCCGAAACCAGACAAAACTTTCCGTATGTGCACTGATTATAGGAAGGTGAACAGTGTGACAAAAACAGATTCATATCCATTACGAAGAATCGATGATTGTATTGATAAAATTGGAAATGCCAAGTACGTCACCAAATTTGATAGTCTGAAAGGATTTTGGCAAATTCCACTAACAGAAGGAGCAAAGGAAATTTTGGCTTTTGTGCCTCCAGATGGACTCTATCAAAATAAAGTAATGCCATTCGGGATGAAGGGTTCCCCAAGTACTTTTCAACGCTTGATGAATATTATTACTTCTGGTCTAGATAATTGTGATGCTTACATCGATGATGTCATCATCTACAACGACACCTGGAAAGAACATCTATTCACGATTGAAAAATTCTTTGAAAGACTCACTGATTCAAATTTAACAATCAGTTTATCTAAACGTGAGTTCTGCCTTGCTTGTGTAACTTTTCTAGGACATATTGTGGGACATGGTCATGTTAAACCTATAGATGCTAAGGTCAAGGCTATCTCTGATTTCCCTGTGCCTGTCAAAGATTATTAAGGTTGAGTTTGTTTTTACAAGAATATAATCTCAATATCAGGCACATCAAAGGAAAAGACAATTTGATTGCAGATGCACTTTCCCGTATATAGAAATATTATTTCGTGTACACTTTATATAGTTCAAAAGAATTTTCTTATGTAATTTTGTTTACCTCGTGTATAATTTACATATGGTAAAAAGAAAGCTTTATTATATAAATCTTTGTTTTTCTTTATGGGGGAAGTGTTACGTATATTTACTTAAATTGCTTGTGTGTTAGTTTTAAAATTCTTTTTTATTTATTTCTGTTTCGTTACATTTTATTGTAATGATTATTTTCACGGGATTCGATATTTTTTCAAGTAAATTCTGTTTGTATTGAATGCAAAAAGTGTTACATTAGCACTATTTTTGGCTCACCGCGGTCCATAGATTTGTAAACATCGAGTGTTAACAATTGGCCATTTCCAAGATCATTTCAGCCCGCGTGTTAATTGGATTGTAAAGAAGCTTTATATTTTATATACTTTCAGTGTAAGAATTTGGTACTTAGGACTATTCTTGCATACATGACCAATGGCATTTTATTTTATTGCGATGTTCAGATTAGTGAATCACGCAGCCTGTCACGTGGAGAACCTAAAATCGAGGCTTAAAACAGCCAATTGGTATTAAATTTATTCAGTTGTATTTTATATCTTGAGGGCTCAAGAGGTTTATCATTGTTGTTGCCAGTTTGAAGTTCTTTTGGTTTTGGAATCGAATAATTTATTCTCTAGAAAATCAAACAAGTGAATCTTTCTATAAAAAGTTCTGGGATAAAGAAATTCAGTGGAAATTTATTCTGGAGTTATACGGAAACATAAACTGATTCAGTCGAGGATCTTTTATTACCAGTACAACGGTCTCATCTGACGTCATCGTCTCCATATTGGAATTTCATCGAGATTCGAACTTGGATTTTATTAGAACTTTTTGGTGATAGGACTTGTATTTTTCAATCTTAGCATTAAAGTTTGGATTATATTCACAAACCGTAAGTCCTATTTCCAATTTTTACATTGTTTTCTAGGGAAATAAATTATTTTGTTAAAATATACAAAGCTTGTTGACTTCACTCTTTTTTCTTGTTATTATTATACGAACCTACACGTAACAAGGGAAAATTGCTATCTCTTACAATATACTAGTACTCCTTTAATTTATTTAGATCTGAGTACTATTATTATAATTTAAGTATTTGGAATTGCTTTGTCTTTATTATTTTGCTTAAAGGAGACCAGAAATAAAACTTTTCCGCTTAAATATGTAATTCTCTACAAATTTTAATTCGACTGTAATGTTTATATACTAAATATCGTAGGCAGGTAGTGATTATATTGCACGAAAAGATACCACGATTCTGTAAATTGCCGAGTTTTTCCGAGTTTTGATGAGACGACAGATCACGTGGTCCCGTGACGCAATACTAGCCAGTTCTCGAATACAAACAGAAACATGGCGAGCGAGACAGATAGGAAGAGACCAGATTTGGGTTGCACATTCAAAAGTTGAATCTGCTTGCGAGATATGCTGATAACTATAATTGTTGAATTGTGTAAGAAGATGCTCATATTGCATATGTTGGAATTTAACAAAAACGCTGTAATTATAAAACAAATACTTGTACATTGTGTGCTGTGCAAAAAATGTGATAAGGATTACGTGATGGTGCCCAATGTAAAAATATACCACAATGCAATAAATTCATTTAAGAAGGATGAGGTTCAGTCGTATTATATGTGAATGACCTTCATTATCTATCCCCAACACACACACATACACACAAACACACACGCTCACACGCCTAAGACCTAATATCCTGAAAATATATATCCAACACTGAGATATAATACTGAATGCTGGGCGAAGAGACTAGAACGGGGACCGACTTTTGTGTAAAACAACACCGGGGAGGTGTAAAAGGCATTGAGAACGGTTTTCATCGGTCGTAACTTAAGCATTAATTTTTCAACCCCAACCCCCAACAAATAAATCTGCAAAGCAGAAATCGTAATTAATTGATTTAAACATTAAAAAGCTTCCTTCTTATGGTTCAATTACAGTGTATTTTACATGCAGGCTACATTTAGCGTATTGACAAATCTGATAATATATACATGTCTGGTATAATAGTTTATGTACTGTACTGGTCAGTGCTCAAAGAAAATTTTTTGAGGAATAGGCCCCGGGCTGGCGACTTAAAGAAACTTACAAGCCCTGACTGAAATTCCGCAAGCCCGGACAGTTCATACCTGTCAAATCCCAGGCCGGGAGAAAAACCTCCCGATTTTGGGGGTATTTCCACACTTACCTCCCGGTCTCGAAATATCACCCGATTTTCGCAGAGAAATCCTGATTACTAAATTATGTCTGTCAATTTTCATTTCTCAGAAAGAACCCCCAAACCATACATAAATAGGTATAACGTATGTAATCCAGGTGCCATATTCTATTTTTTTTCACTTGTGAATATTGTAGTGATATATATCGTCTTTCTTGTTTCACGTCCACTTCTCCATGTTCTGTCCAAAAGGAGAAGTCACTTCTCCCTAAAATTCAAGTCTAGCTTGACCCCTGTATACAACATAAGTTAGATCTTTGTGTGAATTGTTACAGTGAAAAGCAAAACCAATCAACAAACAACAGCAAAGAAACTAATTCATAGAAGAATGGCTGTTATACCATTCCATATTAAAGAAACAAATATCACAACAAGAAATAGGAAAACAATATTGTCGAAAAGGTTTTGCGAAACCTGCATCAAAACTTGAGAAAAATCAGGAAAACGACAAGAGAAAGGTCTCGAACAAGATAAGCTAATTAAAAGAGTAGAAGAAAAATAAGGCAGTTAACTACAGCATTATTACTACTCCAAATCGAATAAGATGGATTGCGAGAAATAGTGCCAAGAAATGATAGCCATAAGGCTGGCCTAATTGGATTATGATGGCTATCGAGAAATAATACCAGTAAAAGAAGAAAGTAAAGCTAATCGAAATTTAAAATGATGTATTTTGAGAACCAATATCAAGAAAATACAAAATTGAAGCTGTTCCAAATTGATTATGATGGACTGCGAGAAATATGACGACGAAAAGACAAAACTAAAGCTATTCCAAATGGATTACGAGTGATTGTGAGCAATAATGACAAGACATGACAAAGTAAAGCTATTTGAAGAATGCATTATGAGTAATTGCGAGAAATAATACCAAGGAAAAAAATAGTAAAGTAATAAGTGAATATGCAAATCTTTTCTCGAGACTAGTACTATGGCGACGTGGCAATTACTGCCAATAGGTTCTGACATGACAGTAGTCTACGACAGAGCCATCTCAGTGTTTCATCTTCTTTGATGAAATGGTCAGTTCGATTTCTTCGAAATGGTTGAAGATTAGATAGAGCTGGCAAGGACTGGTTGAAAATGAAATTTAGATTTTAGTAAAAAGACTCTTTTGAGAGCTTATCCTAGTTGTAACTGAAGGAAATAGAGACATTGTTTTATTGATGGAGTTTCAGTCCTTTAACAGATTTCAGTTTAAAATACTCATTACTGAAATTAACATCTCTTTGGTGCGAAACTGAAGCACAGGTGTCTAACACATGTAGATCTATATGTGTTCAGGAGACATTTTCAGTAATTTCTGCCATTTAATTCTTGAAGTAATACGCACACCTGTCATATACCTATATATTTGTTGTTTAAAATTACTTTACATTACTTTCATTAATTTGTTGTGATATATTACTATAAAGCAAAATTATATATCTTTGCGTGAATTGATACGATGAAAAGAGAACAATAAGCAAAACACAAGAATAGAAAGCAATTCAGAAAAATGGCTGTGAGACCATTTCTGTTTAATTATTATACAAAACAATAATATATATCTTCGTGTGAACTCATACGATGAAACCCAAAACCAATCAACGAACAACAACAACAAAGAAAACAATTCATACAAAAATGATTGTCATACTATTCTGTATTCAAGAAACAAATATCTGAAGAAGACTTAGGAAGAAAAAAATGTCAAAAAGGTTTTGCCAATCTTGCATTAAAACATATTAGAACAATTAGGAAAACCACAAGAGAAAGGTCACAAACAAGATCAGTTAATTAAATGATTAGAAGAAAAATAAGGCAGTTAATTCAGTATTACTACTACTCCAAATGGATTATGATGGATTGCGAGAAATAATGTCAAGGAAAAAGCAAAGTAAAGCTACGTAAATGGATTATGATGGATGGAGAGAAATAATACCAAGAATAGACAAAAGTAAAGCAACTCCAAATTGATTATGATGGATTGAAAGAAATATTACGACTAAAAGACAAAAGGAGAGTTATTCAAAATGAAGTATAATGGATTGAGAGAAATTATGCCAAAAAAGACAGAAGTAAAGCTACTCCAAACGGATCAAGAAGGATCGCGAGAATTATTACTAAGAAAAGCTACTGCAACCGAATTACGACGGACTGCGAGAAATATTATGAAGAGGAAAATGATAGCTACTCCAAATGGATTATTATGGATTGCGAGAAATAATGCAAAGTAAAGGCAAAGTAAAGCTACTCCAAATGCATCATGATTTAATGCTAGAAATAATAACAAGAAAACACACAGTAAAGCTATTCCAAATAGTTTATAATTAAATGCGAGAAATAATGCCAAGAAAAGACAGAATTAAATATACTCCAAATGGATTAAGATGGAGTGCACGAAATATTACCAAGAAAAACGAATGTAAAGCTACTCTAATTGAATTACGATGGATTGCGAAAAATATTACGAAGGATAAAAAGGACATCAAAATGGATTATGCTTGATCGCTAGAAAATAATACCAAGACAAGACAAAGAAAAGCTATTTCAAATGAATTATGATTAGTTGCGACAAAAAATACAGAGTAAAGACAATAGTAAAATAAGAAGTAAATATGCACGTCTTTGCGCGAGACTAGAACTTTAGAGACGTGGCAATTACTGCCAATAGGTTCTGACATGACATTAGTGTACCACTGAGCCATCTTAGTATTACATCTTCTTTGATGAAATGGTCAGTTCGATTTGTTGCTTTCTATACAGTGTGTTATCTGAAAAGTTACCTTTTAATGAATACTTAAAGACTTTCGGTACTAATGATACTGAGAAATGGGAACCAATGTAGAAATGGATGAAGATAAAATAGAGTATATATTGGTTTGGCTGGCCAGGACAGGTTCACAATGAAAGTCAGAGTTTTGTAAAAAGCATCTGTTCAGAGCTTGTCCTAGTTGTAACTGAGAAAATAGAGATATTCTTTTATTGGTGGCATTTCAATCTTTTAACAAATTTCAGTTTGAAACACGCATTACTGAAATTAGCACCTGACTCATTTTTGCGGAATTTTAAGAATATATTTCAAACCTACGTAGATCCAGAAAATGCTGCAGTTCCTATGGTTTCTTCTATATAGAAGCTATCATCCAGGATGCATCTACACTGATAAATATAGGTTTGATCATGAGCGCTCAGGAATTTAAAGTTATTGAGTTTCTAATGTCATGGTGTTTGCACTGGTATACAATGGGAACTGAATTAGTACAGTGAGTCCTTAAGGTCATCATGCGACTGATAGACTCTTCAAAATGTGGGTTTCAACTTTGAATAACGCAACAATTCGGAATCCCGAATTGTTGCGATCTTTCTCGATAAATTGTGTGACGTGTGAAGCGATATAAATATACCGATTGTCCTGTTTAGCATCAGCTCCATAAGTGCGTTTTATGATGGAGAATGTTGATGAAAACAATTGTGTTCACTTTGCAGAGAAGCATTTCAATGCATTCAATGCAAAGAATTCGGGATGATAATATTTTTGATGATGACTGATATATCAATTACTTTAGAACTGTTAAAATGGCCACATTTTGTTAACTTGCAGGTTTGGAAAACATCTTCCAATTAAAGCAGAAAGGGGAACAAGCTGCCCACATTGCCCAAAAGTAGAAGACTTGAGCAACAATTTCAATGATTGCCCAATTTACACCACAAAGAGGAAAATATTGCAATGCAACCAGAAGAGGATTCAAGAACCTTTTACATACCCAGAGTTCCTGAACTCAACCACCAAAAACAATAACTCACCTATTTCCTCATTATTAATTATGTCACTGAGATCGGTAATAATGGTAGAATATTGACAGATGTCACCTACTTAACAATTGTATCAAGTCACACCTACATTAGGTTAACTAATTCGGAACTATCCAATAATAGTGCTCTCAAACCATAAACATATATAGACTATATTAATATCGACTGTCAGACCTTGTGTATGGGACAGGGAGGAGAGATCGGCTGATAAAGGGCCGGGGACATCTGTCATTCGGACATGGTGACGCCAGTGCGCGTACTTGCACACGGCACCCGTTGAGACGGAAATCCCTACCGTTCGTACGTCTGGTAGTGAAAAAAAGTAATTAGTGTGTTCCCGTCTGCGCTGAGAATGGGGGATTATCCACAGGATGTAGGTCCATACACTTCTTTCAGGGCGTTGTAGAAGTTCTTCATGTCATGGCTGTCTGCATAGCACTGGATCTCATCAGCTTTGTTGCTCAGCCATGTATCTCGCATCTGGCGGAGTTTCTGCTCTACAGTTCTGCGTATATTGTTGTACGCATCTTTCCTGCACAAGCTTCGGTCTCACCATCAGTACCAAGAAGACAGAAGTCCTTCATCAGCCTGCCCATGGAAAGCCCTATGTTGAGCCCAACATCACCGTCAAAGGCCACAAACTCACCGCAGTGAACCGCTTCACCTACCTTGGCAGCACACTGTCACAGAGCGTAACTTTTGACGACGAGGTGAACCTCCGCATTGCCAGAGCCAGCGCATCTTTCGGCAGACTGTATACCAACGTCTGGAATAGAAGAGGCATCAGCATCCAGACCAAACTAAAGGTCTACAGGGCAGTTTTGCCTCCCACACTACTTTACGCATGCGAAACGTGGACGGTGTACCAACGCCACGCCAGGAAGCTGAACCACTTTCATACAACAAGTCTCAGGAAAATCCAGAACATCAAGTGGCAGTACAAGGGTCCAGACACTGAGGTACTCACCCAAACTGATCTCCCCAGCATCCACACCATCCTGATGCAGTCTCAGCTACGTTGGGCGGGACACGTTGTACGCATGCCAGACCACCGGCTGCCTAAGAGACTCTTCTATGGCGAGCTACAGCAAGGACAGCGATCCCATGGAGGCCAGAAGAAACGCTTCAAAGACAATCTGAAAGCTGCATTGAAAGCGTTCAACATAAAACCTGATTTCTGGGAGCAAGCAGCCAGCGATTGAGTCACATGGCGTTCCTCCTTGCACAAAGGCTCCAAGTTGTGTGAATCTAGCAGGACAGCAGCAGCGGAGCTGAAGAGGCAAGCCAGACAAGCGCGTGCCATCAACCCTCCTCGAGATGTCTCACTCATCCCTTGTCCTTTATGCAAACGAACGTTCCGTGCAAGGATTGGCCTTATCAGCCACCTGCGCACACACAGAACAGAACCAGCCCCTACAACTCTCGGATGACTAGAGTGGTCCTCGTCGACTCGACGGACGAACGAAAAGTGAAAAAAATCAAAATAAAAAATGGAAAAACCAATTATGGCATTAGAATCAGTAACAGGTGATAGGACATAGACAAGGTGAGGGGACATAGACAGCTAATAGGAAATAGACAGGTGATAGGACATATACAAAGATGACCATGCAATGCAACTCTAAAAGCACATCATATAACTGACTGAAGGTAACACGAGGGGAACAAGTAAAGACTGATAGCTGACCCACTTCCATGTTACAAATGGAAAACACACAAAATTAATATTAATAGTTAAATATAACTAACTAAATAGGGAAATAAAGAATAATAATTAAAAAAATCAAATCAAAATTAAACTATATTATTTGTGACATATTTGAATTTTTAAACATATTTAAAATACAAATATTTGAAAAAGTATGCAATAAAAAGGAAGAATCAGATTGAATAAATAACTAATTTGTTCAATGCCAAATATGAAATGATTAGATAGCAAGAGTACACAGCATATATATATATATATATATATATATATATATATATATATATATATATATATATATATACACACACACACACACACACACACACAAGCACACACTTAACCAGTTGGAAATCTCTACGAAGCAGTCTGATCAAGTTGGATCCAAGAAATTTGTCGAGAAAAAGCGCACCAACTTGGAATTCGAAGAAACAGCACAACAGTGCGGAATTCCAAGTTTTTATGTCAATGTTTCTAGAAATGGCGTATTGCGAGTTGAAGGCCATTAGTTGCACATAAGGTCGGCCACATGCTGGAATAAAATACGCGTTTGGATTGGGGCGAATTGTTTCGCAGGAGTGGTCAGATACATGTACACAGAAAGACGAGTCATTCAGAGAAACCATTTAAACCTGAAGTATGTGATGACAGGTATAGAGCCAGTCTGCAGTGGAAATCTGAATAACAACATAATGGAACATACTGGAGAAAAGCCTGTAAAATGTGCAGTATCTGATCAAAGATTTTGTTACAGTGGAACTATCTATAAATACGTTGACGCAGTCACACTTGACTATTAAGCAACGGGAGGTGCGATAACATAGATAAAGTAAAGACGGAAGTGATTGGACGGTCAGGAGAGTAATGACAGGAAAGGCAGAAATAAGTAAAAGAGTGTCGGTGTGCGTTTTGTCGGTGTGCGTTTTCGACCCTTCATACTCAGACCAATCCGCCGACCGTAGCGGCGATGAGATAAGGAACCTCAACCGGCATGGTCCTGAGAATCACTAGGTCTTACTTGCAGCTGATTAGTTCATTAGAATGTGAATCTGGAAAGCTCCTGCTTGTGAGGTACCTAGTCAAGAACTTATGCAATTATTGATGGTAATTTGTTTCAAGTCCCTATTGTACAGGGGAAAAAGGTTAACTCGAAACAATTTGTCGATGCTGACTTTAATTGGAACCTTTTCCTGTGGTTTGCCCTAGTTTGGCTACATGCCAGGGTCAGGTATTTGTCCGCTGGTATGACCACTAGGTTGTTCGCAATCTTGTACAACATGGTCAGCTGGGCCTTAGTTCTCCTGGATTCGAATGATTCCCACTGGAGATGGTTCAACATTGCACTGACACTGTTAGTGTTACGATATTTATTTGTGGTGAATCTAGCAGCTCTCCTCTGAACCATCTCTATCATGTTTATTAGATCTTTATTATGTGGGTTCCACACAGCCGAACAATACTCAAGACCTGGACTCTAAATGAACACATGAGGAGAGATACTTGACAAAATCCATTTCATTGTGAAATGTTTGGTAAAATGTTTAGTCAGGGTGGGCATCTACGGTGGCACACGAGGATACATACTGGAGAAAAACCATTTAAATGTAACGTATGTAATAAAAGGCTCAGTGTCAGTACACATCTCAATAGCCACATGAGGATACATACTAGAGAATAACCATTTAAATGTGAAGTATGTAATAAAACGTTTAGTCGGGATGAACATCTACTGATACAAATGAGGATACATGCTGGAGGAAAGGCACTTAAATGAAGTATGTAGTAAAAGGTTTAGTGACCACGGAACTTTGAGTCAGCACATGAGGATACATACTGGAAAAAAACCAGTAATTTAACATTCATATATTCATATATGCAAATTTCCTTGCGAGAAATGACTTTTTTGATTGGTTGCACAAAACATTCCTTGGATAACTTCCATAAACCATCAATTCTACTTCCTGTTTCCGCTTGAAACCTATTCGGTTGGATGCCATTCAGATTTCACGAATAACGAGTATTAGTTGCTGCTTCTGCGTTGCTTATTTCTTCGTTCATATATATGTACACAATTTGCTCATATATGTAATTATAATTGCTAACGCTTTGATTTATTTCAGAGTTATTTTAGTGCGCAAATTTAACAAACTTGTTTGTATGATTATAGGCACGTTATCACACAGGGATTCGTTACAAAGAAAATTAGGAGTCTAACCTGTAATAAAATAATATTGTTACAGGTTAGACTCCTAATTTTCTTTGCAATGAACCCTTGTGCATTACCACACATGGGCTCCTATCATTGCTGACAATTTACCTGTCATACATGTACTATATAATCTCTATAGTACATGTATGACAGGTAAATTATATTATACATGTCCGTTAAGCATGAAACGCGCAGACGATGATGGTGCTAGGGCCACTCTACTTACAGTCAGGTTAGAAATTATAACTCAGTGAATGAATTGACTAAGTTCCTTGCACTTTTTATCACATTAAAGGTTTCCATTATTGAAATCGGTACGGGGGTACAAACAAACGGGGAGGTATAGTCAGACTATAGGCTTTCAAGTTCAACACCGACTATTTCAGTTATGGGCTAGTCCCACAATGTAAGCCCTCGACCCTAACATTTATGTTGTAGGACTAATTAATGGGTGTCATATTTTAGAATTTGATTCTGTATACATCTAAGTAGCAAGTATACGGTAAAATTATTGTTAAAGTATGTAGATATTTGTGGATGAAATGAACCTAAAGGTTAGTCCTACAATGTAAGACCTCGATTCTGATATTTTTGTTTAGGACGTCGACGCCTAAAACATAAATATCAGGGTTGAGGTTAGTCCTACATGTAAGACCTCAACACTGTTATTTATGTTTTGGGTGTCTAGGTCTTACTGCCCAAATAACGGCGCTGTATAGCGTATTCTGATGTCGTTTAACATCGGAACGACAAGTCAGCTTTTCAGGAATATCTCACACACTTGGCATCCCATATTTGCGCTATTCCACAAATTAAAGTTATAATGTTTTAGTCAGACTTTACTTACTCTGATGTCTTTTTCCTACTAAATTCAAATTCCCACACAAGCAAATTTCAGTTGGCTTTAATGCGATGGAAGCCAGGAATACCGTGTAGGACTAGGTCGAGGTCTTACGTCGTTGGACTACCTAAAGGTGTGATCAGGTACAATCTGGATTGAATGTCTCACATGCTGTGACATCAAAATGAACGCTATGCATATTGATAAACAAATTCGTACTACCCAATATTGTGACAATTCCAACCGACATGACCAATGTGATTTTTACTATAGTTAGGGTAGTAGTAGTACTGTTTGCTTAAAGTAAATACAAACTGTTTCATATGTTTTATATTCATTTGAGAAGTGTTGATACGTGTGTACCCCAATGTAATAGTTTGTTCTCTTAAATGTTCATGATTAAGTTCCAATTAATTTGGAAATAAGTTCCAGTTAAAGTCAGCATCAACAAATTGTTTCAAGTACAGCTTCTTCTCACGTACAATAGGTACCTGGAACAAGTTACCACCATTATTTGCAGAAGCTCCTGACTTGGTATCTCACGAGCAGGAGCTTTCCAAAATCACATTTTAATGAACTACTGGTAGTCAGCTACAAGTAAGACATAGTGATTCTCAGGGCTATGCCGGTTGAGGTTCATAATCTCATTGCCGTTAAGGTTAGATGGATTGGTGTGTGTATAATGAGACAAATGTGTACACTGACACTCTTTTACTTATTTCTGCCTTTCCTATCATTACTCTTCTGACTGTCCTATCGCTACCATCTTTACTTTATCTTTGATCACTTACCACCCTTTTGCTTCATAGTCGAGCAAGATTAACTTCCATTTTGATTACAGTTGATCTTGCCATTTTGATCTGGGATGAAAAGGTTGTATAATTTTGTGTATATGTCATTCCTTTTGTTTTTTGTAACATACATGTACTTTTAAATAAAACTTATTATAGTTGATATTCATTTCATATTCATAATTTATTTCACATAGCTACTGCATACTTGCCAAAATGTTAAAGAGAATTTTCATTGCAGGTGATTCCAGCTTAAAGCAACTGTCTGGTCTTCTGAATTTTCCCAACTTATTCTTGTTAAGTATTCCGGAATCAAAATTGATTGGAGATGTGACAGATTTTAAATCTATAGTGTTAGAATTTATCCTAGTCAAAACCCCTGACCTGCTGATTCTTCATATAGGTTCAAATGATGTTGGACAAGATGTGAATATATTCACAAGGTATTTTTGCTTGTCAATTTCACTTAAAAAAAATATTTGTTATTATTTGTGTCCAATTTTTGCACAGAATTATTATAACGTTTTACTGTATATTTTAAGTATTATCAAAATACTCTAACAGAGTAAAACTGGCTATTGATGAATTCCAAATAGTCTCTCTATTTTGAATAAGACCAGCATGATTCTCAAGAATATGTTTACGTTTAGCATCCATATTGACTAGGTCTGTTGAGTACCCAGCAAGGCACATTTATTAAGTGATGATCCCCACCAAACACAACTAAACAAGCTCAATACCTAAAGGAGTGAATATTAATTAGGCAATGTGCTTGGCCGAGATCATGGGTACTACTGCTACTGACTGACTTTAGAGTGATAAAATTATGAAGAAAGTATATATTAGAGCAGCCAGATGTAGATATATAAATGCAGTAATAAGTAAAATACCTCCATCATGCACAATCATCTATCAAAATATTTGCATCCTTTGATGAGAGCAAACTCATTTGATAATTTGGGCTATTTTTATACTGCCATTTTGTTAAATCATCACTTTCTTTGAAGCAGCTATGTAATTTTACCAAAGTTAAGAGTAACAAAATACATGATTATGAACTTATTAAAGACAAATTAACATATAATCAAAGGCCTGAAAAAAATAACTTTTGCAAACTTGTATACCCGGAAATATTAATCACACATATAACTTGTCGTATCCACCAAACTGTATTTTTTATTTTCCTTTATACTTTTAACAAAGACACCAGGAAGAAAATAATAGCCCAAACATGCTAAAACTTTTTTATTACACAGATACAGCCCATAATAAAGGTTCATATTCTGAAACTTTAAGTCTTACCTTCAAGGTACAGAATTTCGTGTCCACAATGTTATATGCGGAATCCATCAGGTCACATGGGGACCTTTTATTGTGGTGCTCGAATAGTACTCTAAATAGCATGAATGCAGCACATGAAACTACCATACATCATTAAAACGTACATGCGCAGATATTTCTATTTGATTATAGGCACCTGCACATTGTGTCCATGGAGTTCGGAAGTTGTTATATGCGTCACCAAATGTGACTATGATCAGAGGAGTGCCAATTTTGTTCAGGTAGCAGAAGTTTTGTCTGTCTCAGATGTAACATTTTAATTAGACCTTGGTTTTAATGTTAGGATTGGTGTTTCGGAAGAAGGGATGTTCTTTCACTCGTAGTTTTATGTAGGCTTTCTTGAATCTGCATGGCAGGCCACGTTTCTTCATCAACATATCATATATCATAACTGGTGCTAATATCTACCCAGGCAATTTTTTTTATTTTCTTTATTACTTTTATACTGAGTAAACATCGCCAAGACTCGTAGCTTTCCCGGAACGGCCATTGGAAGTGACCATGATCTGGTGATGATGACCTTCAGGCTACATCTAAAGAAGGTCAAGAAATAGACCCACACAAGAATAAAGTTTTATCTCGAGAAACTGAAGGATTCCAAGGTAGCAGAAGCCTTTCGGGCAATGATTGGTGGGAAATTTGCACCGCTCACCATCCTCGACGCTGACGATACAGACATGGACACGATAATTACTACCTGTACCACAGCAACGACCGAAACAGCCAGCAAGATCCTTGGGAGACATCGTTCAGTCATGAAGTCCTGGGTCACAGATGAGGTTCTGAACCTGTGTGACAAGAGGAGGGTGCTGAAGAAGAAAAAGAATGATACAGAAGGGACAGAGCAGTAATAGGCAGTCAACCGGGAAGTCAAAGAAAGGATGAAAAAAGCAAAAGAAAATTGGATAGAAGAACAGTCCAAAGACATTGAGGGAAACTTGAAATGGAACAACAGCAAGAAAGAGTACCAACTGGTCCAAGATCTAACAAACACAAAACAACGGCGCCTTAACTCCTTACAGGACATAGCCGGAAACTGCCTCACAGAAGAAAAAAACATTCTGAAAAGATGGACTGAGTACTGCGCAGAACTTTACAACCAACAAGCCACAATAGATCCAGAGGTACTGAACGTCTCTCCACAACTAACAACGACAACCACCCTATCCTACGTGAAGAAGTAAAAGCAGCAGTGAGATCGCTGAAAAAGAGGAAGTCCGCAGGAGCAGACAACATCCCAGCAGAAGTAGTCCAAGCAGGGGAAGAAGCAATGATTAGCGCCGTCACAATCATCTGCAACTTGATCTGGCAAACAGGAGCATGGCTATCGCCGTGGACACAATCACTGACCATCACCCTCCCCAAGAAAGGCAACTTGCAACAGTGTCAAAACCACCGTACAATCAGTCTTATAAGTCATCGAAGCAAAGTCATGTTGAGGAAACTGCTGAACAGACTAAAGCCACAGGATGAAAAGATCATTGCCGAGGAGCAGGCAGGTTTCAGAGCAGGGCGCAGCACAACAGAGCAGATCTTCAACCTCAGGATATTGTGTGAGAAGTACCTCCAACACCAGCAAGACCTATACCACGTCTTCACGGATTTCAACGGCAGAATAGGGGACAGGTTCAGAACGACAGTCGGAGTCAGACAAGGTTGTCTGCTCTCTCCCACACTATTCAATACATTTCTGGAGAGAATAATGACTGACGCGCTTGAAAAGCATGAAGGTACAGTCTGCATCGGAGGCAGTACAGTCACCAACTTATGTTTTGCCTACGACGTTGATGGACTAGCAGGAAATGAGCAAAAACTAGCTAGGTTAGTAGAGAGCCTCGATAAAACCTCTGCAGCTTATAGTATGGAAATCACTGCAGAGAAGACCAAACTGATGACCAACAACACCAAGGGCATCAGCACTAACATCATGGTCTAAGGTTCGAAGCTAGAAACAGTCCACAGCTTCAAGAATTTGGGGGACAATTGTAACAGATGAAGGATCGAAGCCTGAAGTAATCTCCAGGATTGCGCTGACATCAGCAGCGCTGACAAAACTGAAACTCATCTGGAACGACAAGAACATCGCACTCAGTTCAAGATTCAGACTGATGCACTCACTGGTGATCTCCATATTTGTCTACGCCTGTGAATCATGGACCATAACAGCTGACTTAGAGAAAAGGATACAGGCCACAGAGATGAGATTCTTCCGAAAGATCCTCGGCGTCTCATACGAAGATCGTGTCACCGATGAAGAAATACGGCAAAGGATCAGACAAGCCATTGGGCCTCACGAAGACCTCCTGACCACAGTGAAAAAACATAAACTGCAGCGGTAATGGCATGTCTCACGATCATCAGGACCTGCCAAGACAATCCTGAAAGCACTGTACAAGGAAGAAGAGAGAGAGGCAGACAGAGAAAGAGATGGGAAGACAACATTCGAGAGTGGACAGGCTTGATACTGTGCAACTCACTGAGAAAGACGGAAAATCGAGAGGAATGGAGGAAGCTGGTTGTTCGGTCTTGTGCGGTGCCCCAACGGTCTACCAGACAACGGGACTGATGATAATAATCATTACTGTTATTATTATTGCTACTATAGTTCGTGTCCATTATCTTCACACACAATTATCTCAACATCTTATATATATGTATGTGTGTGTGTGTGTGTTGTCTTTCTCTTGTGTCCTAAATTTCTCAGTATCCATTAACATTGATTGCAAGCAATACTTTTTTTCAGATTGAAAGATCCTTGTTTTATGTTTATTATCAACATATTTTGTACATTCATAAAAATTATTATATTCACTGTATTCATATTTTAAAGTGTATGTTTATATGGAGATACATGCAGGATATTTTGGTCATGTGAGCATATTGTAATTAATTTTAACTAACAGGAATAATGAAATTATAGTGGTGTAGGTTGGTAAGATGCTTAATTAACTACCACTTACTGTTTGTCCTAATTTCTTTGTTGCCAATTGAACTATTCATACACAACACACTGAACCATCAGTGCCCATCTGCGACCCAACTTGACCCTTCTCTACAACCAAATCGACACAACCAATAACACGTATCGTACAGTACTGCTTCATGAATAACACGTGAGTGCATCTACTTTTAGAAAGAGATTTTATTAATGTAACAACTCAATTTCTACAATTGTTACAACAATCCCTTGATAGAATTGAAAATTTATGGTTTTATTATTTGCCTGTGTACATACCGTAAAATCATGAATTGGTTAAATAGTATTTGCCTCACTGCTTTTTTTTTTATTTTCACAAAAATGAATGTCAGAAAATAATTAGTCTATCACATAATATTGAACCTTGATTATATATGAATTGTATATTTTCTTTAATCAGTTTGCTGAATTATTCATAATTATTAGAACAGACAGTCTAATGAAATAGCATTTCCTAGACAAAGGTCCACTGTTGTTGGGTCACTTAGAGTTTCAGATTGATTTTATAAAGTAAATAATGCAAACACGGCAGTTAAAATCGTCATGAAAATAAAAATTAAATTAGAATGTGCTCTTCATTCATTATGTTCTTAAAACACATTACTATTTACAGTGATGTTTAAGTATCAAAAAAGAAGTATTTTCATCATCCAATGGTAGGTCTAACTTGAGGAGATGGAGAACTTGCTCAGTAAAGGGTTAAAGGCCAGTCAGCGATTAAAACAAGCCTGTGAATGTGCAAAAGTTCGTTTGTTGGTGCACTTGATATCAACACCGCATGCAATACATTTTGCCTTGGAATATAACAATACAGTCAGAACTTGCTGGCAACAGCGAGGGAGCATCTCAAAAGTCATGAACTACTGTACCTCATTATACCTAAGGAATCAGTGTGAAGTCACTTTTCTAACAGAAAAGCAAAGTTTACATTTTTTAGACAACTTAGTAACCCACTTTGCATGGTAGCGCGACCCCTGATCATGTTAACATATGGTTAATATTTTAGTAATTTTTCTTTGTACATGTCTTTCTTTCAGATGTTACAGAGATTTTATTAGCTGCTGGAAACTAATCCCATAATGATGGTTGTGCATATTGAATTCTGCCTCGGACTACCAATCATTTTAAAACATTGCATCGGAACTGGACTGTTCTACTATAATTACAAAAAGGATGTGCTGCACTAGAAAATGACACGAAGTTAAGCAGAGAATGTGACAAGTTCCATTTTTATTGTCTAACCCAGTGTTTGATCTAAAAATGCATTTAGTATGTGATGGACTCCATGTAAATAGAAATGGTCCATATATATTGAAAACAGTAATAGGATCATTTGTTGTTGGTCTTGAGGTGCTGCAGATAAATAGAGCTGTTGGTATCAGACCTGTGCCACCCTGTGGATACCGGTATGTCATATGCAGAAGTAGCAAAGGAATTTCCACCCGGAAAGCAACCCCAAGCAAATAGATGGATTAAATGCGTAAGTTATAGGTTTGACTTAAAAGCTAAAATTGTTTTTAGCATAATTAAGGTCACGTATACAAAGCAATCTATATTTGTAAAGGTCATTGGTAAGTAGTTCATTTTTATTTATTTTAATGGCATTTACATTTGGGCAGTATGTCCATGTTAACTCATAATATTGTGTCCTAATTAACTGAAAGATTGTAAAATTCATTTTTGTCTTTTTAATGCGACAGGTAAAATTATTAATGTACTGTATTATTTACTTAACATTGATTGGACTGACCAAAGTACAGATATATTTTATTAATGGTGGTTACATGTATTGATAATGTGTTTTATAATTATTTCATTTAAGGAGAGCCACATTTTGAGGAGAAAACCATTTCTTCCAAACTTCAGCGGGTATACGTGATACAAAGTACCTGTTTTAAAAGGAATTTGAAAAGGTATGAGCATAGTGTGTGAGACAGAGATGTATATAATTTGACAGATACATCATGTAATGAACGAAATAATATTATATGTCTCCCCCTGTTGTTTCCTTTATTCCATCTGTCCATTTGGTGCAGTTATTCACCACAAGAAGGCTGATTGTTGCTTACTGACTGCATCCATATACCTGTACTACTTGCAATATATGATGAGGTCTGAGGTCAAAATTAGCCCCATCCTTGACCTGGCCATAACAGTTTTTAAATTATATTTGATGTAATTTTTTATATTGTCCTAGTTGTGCCACACATCAGTATAAGCTCTGGATATCCATGCTACACTTCATGGTTGGCGGTCAGACACTAGGTTAAGCCTACCACAGGCTTGTCCAGGTTGTCACATTTAAATGAGTGGTGGGTTTTCACAAAGACTTCATAGAATTATTCACATGAAACAAAGCCATATGTTATATCTACACTTGCCCAGAAATCGAGAAGGTCATGGTCACATCTGTTGTTCGTAGGTCAAACTTAGACTACTGTACCTTTATCTGGGCTGTAACTCTCTTTGCCATAACTTTTGAATGCCTAATTGTTTTGCGGTAATATTTAGCAGAATTGTTTCTATGAACCTGCTTCATGTCACAAACTAATTTAAGCTCTGCATGTCCTAGTTCCACTTTTTTGTGCTGGATGATGAAAGGGTAAATCAAATGTACTACAGGTCCAGGTCGTAATTGTTTTAAGACGTGGGTTTTCAAAAATAATTCTTGTAATTATTCATTTGTACATTGCTATTGGTTGTGTAAACTTCCACCAGAAACCTTGGAATGTCAAGGTCGCACGTATGCTTCATGGGTAGAAATTGGCCTAACGCAGCCTTGTCATGGCTCAGCCTTTGGAGATCTTGAACATTTTCAAAAATATTTGGTGAAATTGTTCATATGAATAAGTTGGTGTCATGTGCACTCCCACTTCAGAATATGATGGTCAAGATCACATAGTTAATACATCAAAATTGGTGTTATAACTTTGTCATTGAAAATTTGCATAATGAGCCCTGTCCAGACTAAAACGATTTTTACATCATTACATGTTGCCTTAATAGCTAATTGGTTTCAAGCATTTGCCCTGCAGGCACAACCATCTCCCTGCTGCAGGTTCAATTCACAGCTCCAACAAGTATGAAAACTGCTTGTCAGTAGGTTCCAGTGGTTTTTCCTCAGACCTGCCAACATTGCCATAAGTCTTAAGAAAATTAGCCATGAAATATTGACTTAGAGAATAAAATCATAAATTATGGAAATATGGATGTTTGCGGTAAAATCTGGATATTGGCTTATCCATGTTTGATTCAGAACCAGGTTTCACATTGGATTCAGTGGAATGTGTCAGGGAACTGTACTATCTTTACCGGAGTACCTTAGATGCTTTAAACTGGACATTACTAATGAAAGAGACAATAAACATCTTAAAAGGTTTTAGTAGTATAGAAGAAAAAAAAATCGAATCTAACGATTCTTGGAAACAAAAAAAATCAGGAAGGGCAATAATAACATATAGTGGACATCATGTGTTGATTTGAGTATGTCATATGGTTGGAAAGATCATTGCCTTCACAACAGCTGGTTTTTAAAAAGGATTTTGTCCTCAAGAAGCCATTGAGCTCCATTGGGTTTGGAAACGCAGTTTGCGAAACTGTACTGGACGCAATTAGGTTAAAATAAACTATACAAAATGGTACTAACAGCTGTCTCACTTGACGCTCAGCAATTAGAGGTTTGTCTTAGGACTGGTTGGCCTTTTGTCAGGATAATGGAACTAGGTGGGACATCATGCTTGCGGCATGATGCCCCAGTGATAGACATCACTATAAACTGCCACACTGCAAACCTCATAGCGATATGACTCAAAAATTGTTAAAGCTATGTCAAAAATCAAGTCACACACACACATACACACACATGACACCCACCCACCCCACCCCACCCCCACACAGAGTTTGTCCATAAACTATATATTTGCAAAGTGGTTATAATAATGGAAAGTAAATTTGTATGGACATTTGTTACAAATTAATTTTTCTTTTAGATCATCGTGAATATTCTCCAAATTCACCCATGACAGCCCATGTGTGCGGGTATCATTATCATATTGTTGGCATTTTCTTAGTTTTATTTGTTTTTTCTTGAAAGACATGTGCTTATTTTGACTGTTATAATTCCAGAGATTCTAGATGGTCTGTTATTTAACTGTATCAGGTGTCTTTCATTTGTATCAATAATTGCTGTTGATACTTTGATTAATTTCATTGTATTTTTTTGTCAGGAAGATATCGTTTTAAATATGTGCACTCATAAATACCTTTTATTTTATGCTGTTTAGATTAGCATGAGATAATAGTGAATGTTGGTGTAGATTTTGTTGTAATATTATCGCCAACAGTTATTCATAACATATACAAGTTAATTGTTCAGTATCAAGGTATACGTTTAACAATTTGAAAGATACTTTTTGAAGTAATAATGGAAGAAAAGACCGAGGGATTGGGGTATTATAGTTAATTGTTGCAAATTACGGTGAAAGTATTGTCTGTTATGAAAATGTACTTGTTGAAGAAATAAGGATAATGTGGTAAGTAGCAAGGTAGTTACATATAAATTTTATTTTGGATGCACTAAATGATGCTGTGGGCGGCAACTTTTACATCTGACCATATTAATGTTGACATTTTTTGTTTCCAGGAGTGAACTACAATATCTATTATAGGAATATGAGCACTTGTTTCTGAAGTTCTAACATGAAGAAATAAAATCTATCATGGTGTTGATTTTGCATCCTTTCAAGCAGGAATATTTGAAAAAGGAAATTCACTATTTATAGGAGAATGATTTTATAGAACAAAGTAAATGTAACTGGAGTTCACCATGTATTCTTGTGCCTAAATCAGATGACAGATACTGCATGTGTAATGACTATACAAAAGTCAATTATGAAACCACAACAGATTTGTTTCAAATAAAAGATAATTTCAATTACAAAATGGGAAATATGTAACCATGTTTGACTTTTTAAAAGAATTCTGGCAAATTCCACTCATGGAAATAGCAGAAGGAATTTCAGCAATTACAACTCCCAAAAGTCTTTATCAGTATCAAGTGATGCACCTTGGATTTAAAAATTCTCCAGCAAAATTCGAGCAACTTATGTTAACATCTGGTCTACATAATTGTGACACATAGATCGATGATGTCATCTTCTAACACACCTGGAAAGATCACATCAAAACCATTCAGAAATTCTTCAATTGACTCTGCGATTCAAATCTGATGGTTAATTTATATAAAAGTGACCTTTGCCTTGCTTGGGTCACATATTTACGACATATTCTGCAATACGGTCAAGTTAAACCTGTAGAAGTCAAGGTCAAGGCTATCTCTGATATATTGTGTATATGTACTGACTATGGAAAAATCAACAGTGTCACCAAAATGGATTCATTTCCAATGCCAAGTCCAAAATATTGCAATCACAAAATTGGAAATGTAAATATGTCACCAAATCTAACCTTTCAAAGAATTCTGGCAAATTCCACTCATGGAAAGAGCAAAAGAAATTTCAGCAATTGAAACACCAGATGGGCTTTTTCAGAATAAAGTGATATGCATTGGAAAGAAAAACTGCCCAAGAACATTTTAACATCTAGTGAACATGTTAACATCTGGTCTACATACTTGTGATGATGTCATCGTCTACAGGGACACCTAGAAAATCACCTGGAAACCATGGAGAAATTCTTAAATCAACTATGTTATTCAAATCCGATGTTAATTTATGTGAAAGCGAGTGTTGCAATTCTTGTGTCCCATTTTTAGGACATAATGTAGGACAACGTTGAGTTAAATATGTACATGTTAAGGTCAAGGCTATCTTTGAATTCCAATACTCACTAGTAAAAAGCAACCACTGTGATTTTTAGGTGATATTATCGAAAGTTTCACTCAAATGTTTCCATACTTGCTAATGTGGCTTGGCTAAAGTCACGAGAAAGCATGGCAGCAGCTTCACGTGGGTGGGCGTTTCATATCGGGTTTTCTTTGGGGTTCTTTTTTCAACAGTTATATTGGCCATTATGTATAGCGTATCATACACTGAAAATTGGCACTAAACCTCAATAAACAATAAAATAAACCTAACTAGATAAAAGGGGTAAAATACATGTTCATCTCTAATATTACTATCCCTTTGACACTACCCATAGAACTCATATTAAAAGTATGGCCATTGTTAAATTCCCTGTGTACCCCAAGTGTCATTTTTATACCCCAAGTGACATTTTGTATCAAGTGTACAACTATGATACTTATGTAATCTCTTGTGCTCATTCAGACTTCCGCTATTATTGAAAATTTCACTGCACACATCACAGTTAATTTTATTTTTCTGTCAGACAGGTTGGCACAGGGATTGCTTAGCTCCGAACCAGATATGTTTTTAAACTGTTTTTAGCTGCACGTGTACCTCTCACCACATGTACATAGTTCACATCATGTGCGAGTTTTTTTCACATTATTGGGAGAAGATATTTCCCCAGTATGTGTCCTCATGTGTATTAGTAAGTGTCAACTCCGACTAAACATTTCATTACAAACTGCACAATTGAATGGTCTTTTCCCAGGATGTATCCTCATGTGCCAAGTCAAATATCCACTATCACTAAACCTTTCATACCCAACAGTTAAATGGTTTTTCACCAGTATGTATCCTCATGTGACTATTCAAAGGTCCATTCCTACCAATCCTTTTTTTTACATACTTCACATTCATGGGCGCCTGCAGCATGGGTCAAGTGGGGTCACGTGAACCCCCCTGGAAATCATACTGCAAATATATATATATATAAATTCCAACAAGTTTAATCATGCAAATGAAGCCGAAAATATGTCACAAGATTCTGTTCAAAACGCATAATAAATATTAGCTTTAGTTTCAAACTGCTTCTTATACTAACTCTCCCGGCCATGACTCACTGACCTCTACTGAAAATCCTGACCCCCCTGCACAAAGTCCTGATCCCCCTGCAAAAAATCCTGTGGGCACCCATGTTCACATCTAAATGACTTTTCTCCAGTATGTATCCTCATGTTATTCAATAAATATCCACTCTCACGAAACCTTTTGCTACATACTTCACATTTAAATGGCTTTGCTCCAGTATGTATCCTCATGTGCCGATTGAAAGAGCCACCCTCACTAAACCTTTTACTACAAACTTCACATTTAAATGGTTTTTCTCCAGAATGTATCGTCATGTGCCGATTCAAAGTTCCATGATCACTAAACCTATTATTACGTGCTCCACATTTAAGTGGTTTTTGTCCAGTTTGTATCCTCACGTGTATCAGCAGATGATCATCACGACTAAACCTTTTATTACATACTTTACGTTTATATGGTTTTTCTCCAGCAGCACAGAGGGTGGACAGACAACTTGGCTGAATTATATTTGCCTGAAAGGGGTATGCTCAAAAAGCCGAATTACAAGGTCGATAACGTCAAAATGAAGCCTCTAACCAACCAATTAATTCGGACCATTTTTTAAAAGCGGGTTTTTTATTTTCTTGTGTGTGATTTTTTACGTTTTGAATACTTATCCGTGGTCGTCCACGCTCTGCTGCTATAATTAACCAAAGATTTTATCCAGACCTATACGATATCTAGATCTTGGGTGATGTAGATTTATTGTTATAAATCCGAACGGAACAGCTTGTGCTTTTGAAAAGAAGTTTTTAAACTTAATCATGTCCATATCCCCTGAACACCAAGTAAAATAAATCTTTTGTAAGGTATAATTATCTACTCCATTAAACACGACTAAAATATTGCAGTTATCTCTGATCACTTTAGGTATTTGTGTATATCGCTGAGTAATATAAATTACGTCAGTATTTTTATGTCTACCTCGAGAAAATATTCTAGCTGGATTTGATTGTTTATCTAACATAATATCGTCATATACTACGAGGTTATTAATAAATCCATCTAGGTCATGTACAGATGGGGCTTCATCAATATCGGTAATAAAATCAACAACATCATTACCGTCTTCATTCAGCAATTTTGCATTTTCATTAAAATCTTTAAGTACTTCATAACACCGTTGATCATCTACACATGGAGCTACTAAATGTAATTTATCCCATTTGAGCCATCGCATTATCAGATTAAGCAATAATTGTGTTTTGCCTGATCCAGATGGGCCTATTATAATCATTCTGATAGAAATCGGTAGCGCTGGATGGTGTTGTACTGGTTCTTGTTTTTTTGTCGCAGAAAAGTCAATTATATTCATATAATAAATAATATGAATTTATATTGTGTTCGATGCAGAGCACCTACCGATACCACTGGATTAATGACAATAACAACAAAAAATAAAAGACGTGCAATTACAGGTAAATGTGTAAAATGTGGCACACAAAAATATAAATTTATTTCATCAAAGACAGGTGGAGATATAGCCGCTTCATTAGGGAAATTACCAGGAACCCCATGGGCTAAATACCCCGGTGAGAAACACCTTCCTGGATATAATTATTGTGGTCCTGGAACCCGACTTGATATCCGACATGATGATCAGGATCAACCTAGACCAGGAGAGCATCCAGTAAATAAGATTGATCAAGCGTGTCATGTTCATGATGTTGCGTATAAAAGTAAAGATTTACAACAACGACATCTCGCAGATGTGAAATTGATTCATGCGTTAAATTCTATACCTAATAAATCTCTCAGAGATAAACTCGCTAGTTTTCTAGTAAAAACTGCTATGAAAAGTAACATAATGCTAGGGGCTGGTAATTAATTATATGACTAATATAATGGAATCTGTTTATTATTCCCCGAGAGGATATTGGAGAGGCAAAGCAGCTATTACTAAACTTTCCGAAGCAGCAAAAGTCTCACGTAATGTCGCTGCAGCGTGGTTAGCACGACAGGCAATATGGCAGATTTATCTACCACAACCTAAAAAAATTCAATACGCACATTTTGATGTCAGCGTCCCTAATAAAGTTCATCAAGCAGATATTTTATTTTTACCGCACGATACTATTAAAACACGTGGACGAAAATCACGCACGTACAAATACGCATTGACTGTCGTTGACGTTGCAAGTAGATATAAAGAAGCGGAACCATTATTAACAAAGACAGCATCTGAAGTTGCATCTGCGTTCGAGCGAATTTATCAGCGAGGACCTTTGCGATGGCCACAATTATTACAGGCTGATCCTGGTAAAGAATTTCTTGGTACAGTATCATCATTGATGAAGCGACATAACGTTAAAATCAGACGAGGGCATACTGAAATTCATCGAGATCAGGCAATCGTTGAACGATTTAATAGAACACTTGCTGAGCGGTTATTTGGATATCAATACGCGAGAGAAATATCTACCGACTTTAAGTCCGGAGAGAGATCTCGTGAATGGGTTGCAAGATTACCAAGTGTGATATCTGCACTAAATAATGAAATTACTCGTGCAACTTCCATGAAACCTTCTAATGCGATTACAAAAAAATATATAGCCCGTAGCGATAAACAACAACCTCGACCAATATTAGGTAATGTAACTGTAAGATATTTATATGAGCCTGGGGAACTTGAGGGTGGTAAAAAAAGAGCAACCGATCCTATCTGGAGCGTTACTACACATACAATTTCTGACATAGTTAGATCCACTGGAAGACCTGCAATCTACAGACTAGATTCTACAGCTCCTCAGCGTGGATTTGTACGTGAACAATTACAAGTAATTCCTGCGGATACACAATTACCACCACATTCAATTACATAAACAGAACCTCTACGTCGATTGCATTCAAGACAGGTCAGCATCACATTATCACGTGTGTGACCTAGATCGCTATTAATTCTATCTACGGTAAATTGTCTTGGATTATTATTCGAATACTGCCATAGCATCTTACAGTTACAGCTTGCACAATCATTATTCTGTCGTTGTTTTAGCGTTATAATAAATTCAGCATCAATATCAAAGTCACGCTTATTTTTTTTGTCACATTGTTTATAACCCTCTAATTTTTTCTTTATTGCAGCAGGGTCGTTAGTGATTTCCTCAGTTATCACGTAATTTATAATAACCCTATGTAGTTGAGATATTCTTCTGACTCGAGAAACGGCAAGATAGACTAAATTCGACCATTCAATCCGATCATCTACGATCCAGATAATCGTATCGGAAATAGTTAATCCCTGAGATGAATGAATCGTTATAGCGTATCCTAACGCCCACGGAGATTTATCCATATTCAATGCGAATTCAACAACATCAATAGCAACCAAAACAATATCATTCAAGACGAGATTCTGTACCCCACCCCCAGGAATTTCCACTTCGATATTTTGCCGTCGAGTGTCCGCTGGGCGATAACACAAAGGTACAGGTAGATCTGAAAACTTTTCTTTGTGTAACGTAAATAATTTCTTCTGTAGTTCATCACGAACTATCTTTCTACTTGCTACTATCAAATCAGCGGGTCTCCATAAAGTCCAAAAATCACTCATCGTAGTTTCTGGAATTACTTTACGCATTATCTCACATTGTATTTTATCTGGCTGCAGTCTGATTAATCTTTTAAGTTCTTTCAGCGGTTCATCAATGGCTCTACGGTCATCAGTTATTTCTTCATAATAATCTACATTATTTTTCAGCCATTCATGTGGAGATTGTCCAACAAAAGGTGGTGGTTGACCATGATCACCACACATTATCACAGCAGTATTCTTTAATAACAACCATTCAAGAAATACTTTTAATACTTCTAACGACACCGTGCATATCTCGTCCCATATAATATACTTAGGTATATATTTTTCACCCATTCTCTCAGGAGTCCATGTGTCTCCGCACCATCTAAAGAAACTATGGTATGTACATGATTTTACTCCTCGCTCTTTTATTTCTCTGGCTAATTTATGTGTAGGTGTCAAAACAATTATATCTGAACTATTATTCATAAATAAGTTAATCGCACGAGTTGTTTTGCCTGAACCACCGCATCCGTTAAGATAAACAGTCTTATCTCTAGCTACAGGGTCGTATACAGATGGTGCAGATGACTTTGATGCTTGATCACTGTTTTTGTAATATTTCTCCATAATTTCAACGTCTGCAGATTCAGAATAGCTAAGTATATTTTCTTGATTTATCCTCCATGTTCCCCATTCACCATTACCAAGCAGCGGTTGTAATAAATCCTTATATTTTTTATGTATATAAAATGAATCCGTAGCAACTCTAACAGCATCATTAGGAAATCTGTTTATCATCTACAATAGATTTATTGAAACATAAGCCAACATCGAAGATCTTAAATGAGTGAACTGCGGTGAATCGCCATCAGTATAGCTCACAATCGTACCTAGTTTGGTTTCATCTGATAAATAAGCATTACATCGGCTTACAAACGTATTTTTTTCCGTTGTATCAGCAATTATAAAATCTAACTCAGCATCGTCCATAATCAATCTTGTACAGTGTCGTTTATAATCGTATGAACTACCTTGAGTAAACTTACCGATTATCTTTCTACCAAGATCTTTTGCAAGTTTTTCATCGTCCTTGCATTTACGGTTATCTTCGTCAAGATCAAGGAATTCTTTCCTGGCATCATCAACAGGCTCTGGTAACCAAACTTGCTTCTGTGGACGATATGATATAATCGCTTCAGGTATTTTCAACGATATTAAAATTCCAGTATCAAGCATATACCTCAACAGCACTATCGGTACCCAGTACTTCTCTGAAAAATGTCTTCCAAACCAAATATAGTTGATAGGATGAAGATTTTGTGCAAACTCGAATGATTCTACACACGCAAATCCTGTTAAATCAAAATCTGGTAGGGGTCCGTTTATCGAAACCTTGGTCATCTCGTGCGATGGATGTCCAAATCTCTTAAAGTATCTAGAACATTCTCCATATCCAAGAAAACTCCCAGGATAACACGCTGCCATATCAACAGAGATAACGTCACTATAGTTGTATTTGGTATTCCATAATCCACCGTGTCCATATTCTATACAACTTTTCTGGACATCTTCAATAAATTCCGATCTTGTCGGTTTCCATGAATTTTTCTCCTGAGCGAAATGAGCAGCTACTGATGAAACGGTAAAACAATTATTTAATAATTGTCTAACTTTGACATCGTCTGAAGTATATTTCAGCGCAAGATGTTCCATTTCTTCATGAAGAGATTCTGTACGGTAAATATTACCATTAGGCCGTACAAACTGATCGTAATGTTCGTATTCTGAACTTTGAAATAACCGCACAGATACAGGGTCACTTTTACTGACATTTTTTATAAACTCAAGTATATGACCATCATAAAATTTAACCGCTCTATCTCGTGGAAATATTGTTACTGCTGAGGTCCACGCATGCGAATTATGATCAATTATTGTTATTGGAGCCCCTCTTGATTCATATTTTGATTTATATAAAATCTCTCCGGTTAACGTCTTCACTGTTATTGGAAATCTTAATTTCTTTTCTAGCTCAGCAACGTCACTGATAGACGCTCCGGTATCTTTAACTGTTTCTGCCCATGTGTTTATTTTTTACGTCTTAAATCCGTCAGGCCATTACCACGTATCGCATTTGTAAAATGTTCTGTAACTAGTTCAACTACACAGTTTATTCTCGACAGTTTCATCGGTTTAAGATTCTTAACATCAGGTTTATCACTCAGCGGATATATTGCATATACAACTGCGGTCACAGGATACCCTCGCTCATAATACGGTCTGTCTATACCAGTAAGTATTCCGGGCTTGGATCTGTTATTCAAGAGAACAATATTGCTTCCCGACTGCACACATACTGGATCACGCTTATCACGAATAATCCAGATACCGTTATCTGTCTCTACAATAAATTTTATTAAAATAAAATATTTTTGATTATCAAGGTGGTTAATAATTACTTTTCCTCGTTTGTCATTCATCACATTGAAAACATTTCCTACTCTGAATGTTGACCATGCATGAGCAGCACCATTGTCAAGAAATTCTTTTTTGGCTTCACGGATACGTTTAGTTATATCTTCATTCGTTAAAGCTAGATCCTGCATCGAAACACTAAATTTAGATTCTGGTAGTCTGTCAAGGTCAAATCTAGCAGGGGAAGGTTCAATAACGGATAATTCCTCCATATAATTAAAACAAATATTTAAATTGAATTTTTAGTATATATATATATATATATATATATATATATAATGATTGAAACAAAGAATTACTGCCACTGGCTTAAAATTGGACATACTTCTCCTTGTAACAGAGCATGCGTGAATGAATTCTGTGGCTACCATATGCAATGTGTTAGACATGGAAGTCTAGGACCAAAACCGTGTATTCAGTGTGGTGTTGGAGTCAGAGGAAAAACTCGGTTATGTGTGAAATGCGGCGGTAAAAAATATAGAGAATTAAAACGTTATTATGACAAAAAAAATGGTAAATCCCCTATAAAAACCGTAGAGGATTATCTGGCCAGATTTCAGAATAATAATTTAGACAAATAGTATTAGTATATAAATGGAGCAAAACGAATTTGTAGCGCATCCGATCGTCAAAAACTACGAAGCGTCTCGTGATGGCGTGATCAGGAACTGTCGATTAAAAAAACCAGTCGGTAGTCTTAATAATACTGGTTATTTTAGATTCAGTGCTGGGGGAAATAGATATTTATTTCATAGGTTCATTTTTGAGTGTTATTTTGGATTGATTAAAGACGGATTTGTAGTTGACCACTTGGATGGGAATCCCAAGAATAATCGGTTATCTAACCTGCAGGCTATTACACAGAGAGAGAATACTGCACGTGGAAATACTGGTAAATATCCCAAGATCCCGAGGTCTGTTATATCCATAAATATAGAAACAGACCAAGAAATAACTTTCCCATCAATAAACGCAGCTGCCAGATATTTTGATATACGTCCACGATCGGTACAATTTGCAGCTGATAAAATGTACAAATCTGCATTTTCGAAAAAATATAATCAGCGGGTAATATTTGAATACGTCAAATAACTATTTCTTAACAAAAACAGAATTACTGTATATAGTTCGACTGTCAGTTTTGCCAGGGTTTTTGTTTAGCCATAATTACAGTCAAGGGTCCACCTTCACCGTCGCTGCTCTCAGCGTCACTATCATTTTTGACAGAATCAGATAGCATAATCTTTCTTAATTGCATTATACGATTGTCCACGATCTTTTTTCTTTCGTACTCGTGAGACAGTTCGGATTTAACCTTTTCGATTGACTGTGCAAGAGGTGCAAATAGCTTTACCTGATCATCGTTTACCATAGCTAGTGATTCAAGCATAGATTGATAGATTAATTTTATAAATCTGTAGTTTGAAGGTAGTGTATATTTATTTTCAAATTTTCTCTGTTGCAGTGATTCAAAATCGCACATAATTTTCTGAGGGTCGAGATTATCAGATATTTTTATTCCGTTATATTTTAGTTTTTTAATAGCACAGATAATATCATTGATGTTTTCATGGTTCATTATATATATATTTATATATTTAAAATAAAAAAATATTAGCCCCCATGACTTTTTTTTTGTCAGGGGGCTGTTTTTGTGTGATATATGGTTATGAAATATATACAGATGGTTTATGATTTTGATTTTGATTTTGGACGGCACTATCCATCTGACCTCAATGGAAAATTACTGGACACTGATTAACCGTCCATTTGACCTCAGTGGAAAATTACTGGCACTGATTAACTGTCCATTTGACCTGAATGGAAAATTACTGGGTACTGGTTGACCGTCCATTTGACCTGAATGGAAAATTACTGGCACTGATTAACTGTCCATTTGACCTCAGTGGAAAATTACTGGCACTGATTAACTGTCCATTTGACCTCAGTGGAAAATTACTGGGCACTTTAGTTACATATAAACTTATCTCTACATACAGACGGGCCTTCTCTCTACGAACACATAGATGATTCTATGAACATGAAATATATACAAATGGTGATGACGGGGGAATCTTGTCTACGTCCAACAGATTTTGCGCTGTCTCACAGGACTTGTATTACTAATGTAGCGTGAATTTACTTCAGTTTTTCAAAATTAATAAAATAATCGCACGTATGAATTATCGTTCGTTAAGGTCAAAGTACGTTGGAGCTAAAAATAACTCTACGTACTTGGTATATAAACTGACGCGAGTTTAAGGTTATTAGAGTCAAAATATCCCTCTCTGTTACAAATTGCTGCTTCACTAACAGCGATTATTACAAAGAGGAGATAGATCACTAAATAATTAACGAAAAACGATATATATCGTGTCCGTGAAGACTGAAATACCTCGATTATAGATAACATGTATTACAAGGGAGATAATCGTTTGACAGAGACAGAGCAGAGTTATCGCGCTTCATTATATAATCAATTACAGTGGAAAAAATAATTTTTATCTGCGTTTTGAAAGAAATGTATATAGAGACCTGCCAGGTGTTACAAATGTTCTGATGATTTAGACCCTCACGGAGCAAGAAATCTGACTAAAAAACAAGCAAAAATAACATAAAACAAGCAAAAAACATAAAACAAGTAAATTTTCTCAGATCTATAATATTTTCTGAATAATGCGCTGATTGCAAAAGAATTTATTCGCTAAACGAACAATGTTGGTGCGTAAATACGACAGCTCTACGAGTGTATGTACAAATTAATATAAAGATTCTCTCCTCGTAGATCCAAAATGTGTCCAGACTGGTCAGTAAGTTTGAAATTTATTCTCGACAATAATGGATTATGTACACGTAGATAAACGGGGTTAATTGGTTCAGATACAATTAACCACCCAGGCGGAGCTTGAGGACTGAATGTATATAATATATAACCTTGCTCCGCAGTGCCACTGCGGTGGCTAGATTTCTCAACGTCTACTTGATAGCTGCCATCAATTACATCACATACTAGATTGACTGCGATCGTTGATGTTATATTAACAATGCCTGGCGATATATGACGGCCTCCACCGTAAGGATCGTTGTTATGTTTAAGAATAACCGGTGGTGGGGTTATTTTTCTCCATGACTCACATATTCTTTTAAACTGTTCATCAATAAAATCATTAACTGATTTCTTTAGCTCTTCAAAGTTAAATCCGGGAATTATGAATGTTGGTAGTTGTTCTTGCGTAATTCCGAAATGTTTAAGAAATACTGTTGTAAATAAACGATTGAGTGGAACACTCGGTATTGGATCGTCTTCATTAACTATATAACCTTTAGCATATCTATCTGTTCTTGGGTTATATAAATGTCTTTCTCTGTTAACAAAAACACCATTCATAAGCTCTAGATCTGAAGCAACTTGATTCAAATGTTGTATTGAGGCAATTATTTGATTTTTTAAATCATCGCTGTAAGAAACAATAATGCTTGAAAATAAATTTCGTAGATTATTAAATACACGTTCATGTTCAGATTTAATTGTATTAGCATATGAATTTATTAAATCAATATCAAGTATTATTATTTTACCTTTTTTGCCATCAATTTGTTTCGTAAAATATTCTTCTCTTCTATCTATATAAGGTATATCTCTTTTATCGCCTAAATATTTTCGCCATGGATAAGCATCTTTTACTTTTCGATATTCTGGAAGTTGTATAAATATTCTTTTATCCGTGACGAAATCAGATCGTTGTGGTTCTAGTGGTCCTTGATAAACCGGTGGAATATCAGGCCATCCTAATACAGATCTAATCGAACTTTGATAGATGTCTACGAGATAACCAGGGGAATTTATTTCAATCGCCGCTGATAATGTTGGTTCGTAAACAGTAATCGCTATTTTGGATTCTTTTTCTGCAATGGATTTAATTCAGCGTTGAAATTCATTGTTAATCTGTTCTATTTCATAACTGCCAGTTGGAATACTAACTACTTGCCAATCAGGAGTTCCATCAGGCTTATTCTTATTGGCGAATACTAATGAATTATCTGACTGTAGTCCACCAAATGGTTTTGATCTAATATTAGGCCAGCTATGATAAACCCGTAACTGTGCTAATGCTATTTCTTTTGCAGGAATTGCGGTTGGAAAGTTAACGCTAAATTCAGGATTCGTCGAACTTAATGAAACCATTGTAGTTTTTGACGGAGTCGTATTAGTGACGATCTGCTGAAGTAATTCCCTGTCTGTCATTATTATTATCGTTATTATTTAATTCGTCAAAATCATTAGCAATCACCTTAAATGCATCATCATAGGTTTTCATCATCATCGCAAATTCAGTATCGGATATTTCACCATCACTAACGCATGAAGAAATATACAAGGATAGTTTAGAACATGCCTCTGTTACTGTATGTAATTTAATCATATAATCGTGCAATTTAGCATTTGTACAGGTATCTATCTTTTTAGCTATAATACCGAGAACACCAGCAATAGTCGTTGATGCTGAAACAATGATGGTTATAACAGCAGGTGCTGTCATCGTCAATGTTGATAATAACAATCCTGTTCCAGCAATAACAGCAGAAACTGAGTAAACAACTACATCGATGACAACTATACGCCTTTTGTATTTTTTTATTTTTATGTTATAATAATCAATAAAATCCTTTAGACAGACGTTCATATACTTGATTGTATCTGTAACGTTGAACGTCGATGCGAGACTGAGGTTGATCCATTATTGTTATATTAAGTGACTAATTGTGGTGTTTCAGCTACAAATTCCAAACACCACCAGTAAGACGTTGCGGTTATTGTTTGATCATCTGCTTCCAGTAAAAATATTTCTTCAGCATCTTTATTTAACACTATAGATACAACTCCAGAGAAAGCATCGGCTGAATGACGCCATGGAAATGTTGTAGTATAAATTTTAAACTTTGCAGAGCTGAAGATAGACAGTCTATACACACCAGTAACTTTTGCGATATATTTAATAGTGTTATTTTGCTGTGACCATGTTGTTAATCCTGATGCTACTGTGTACACGACATTGACGATCTGATTGTGAGGAATTTTAATCAGATTAGTTTTTTGAATAATATTAGGTATTCCACTAACAATATCATTGAGTTTCATGTTAACGTCGGCTAATTTTATGTCAACGATTGGTGGATCACCAAAAAAATCTTTAATGGGTTTGTTTATGTTTCTACGAAAATTTAAAAACGTTTGTACGTGATTAGTAAAAGTACCATTGAGTGTGGTCATTTCGGTATTCATTGTTTTTAGCGAAGTTGTCGTAGGAATGTTGCTATCGTCTACATATTTCTTCGTTGCAGCGTCAAAATCAGATTCTGGTGTTCTAAGATTATTAATGCCATTATTATTCATGTTGAGAAATGCACGCATTATACCACTGTTGACTAACACGTACTTAGATTCTTGATCATTGACATATTTTTTTTGTTGCGGCGTCTGTATCTACGGTTGGATTTCCAAGGTCTATAATTTTATTTCGATTCATGATAATGTGACCCGTGAATGAATCACCAGCTCGCTTGATAAAATCGTTAACTGACTTACCAGAATCTTGTATTTTACCCTGATCGGAGAAAATAACGATATTATTAACAACTGCGGTAGGAATTCGTACGATTACATCTGTCAGTTGTATGTTACTCGTTTTTAATCGTCCTTCTTTATCCTGAAAAACAACGACTTCATTTTGATCCACATTTGTAATATTTAATAAATCGTCAATCTCATTTCTGAGTTGATCAAGAGTTGCGTATTTAGATAAATCAACTTGCTTCTGAGCTTTGCGAGATCTTCCGTAAATATCTACCATTATATTTATTAGTATCCGTTTAAATGTGACAATGTGGTATATTCATGCACGACTTTATGAGGTGGTTTTGTTGATTTTGATACAGCATCAAGTACATTAAGTACTTCACGACCACATATTGGTGGATCAGCTAGTGTTTGTGTTGGTAACGTTGAATACCAAATTGGAGCAATATTATTGCTGACATAATGAAGAAATTCCTTAGGTGGCACTAATCCATATGAATCGAAATAAATAATTCCACGTGGATCAATTGCATATCCAACCCAATGCGTGCTTGGTCCAGAGTTTTTATTGAGATTAATAATACCAGTTTCAATATTATTCGGTTGTTTTGGTAATTGATCGCGCATAAAAACACCTCTGAAGTTTTTCATTTTTAGTTTTTTAGCAGCATTAAGTAAATCAAAATTGGACATAGGCGATATCAGTAAACTGTCCCGGGAAGTCTTAGACCCTTTCCGTACCATGAATATGGGGTCCCGGGAAGTCTTAGACCTTTTCCGTACCATGAATATGGGGTCCCTGGTAATCTTAGACCTCTTCCCTTTTTTCTGATTCCCTGTCCGGTTGCTTTCTTTAATGTCATTCCAGCAGAGGTTCCAACAGCACCTAATGCAGCTGCTTTTGCAACAGCTGGGGCTGCAGCGTCTATTAATGCTGGTATAGCTGCGAGAAGTGGAAATATACCACCTGTCTTAACAGCATCTTTGATGGCACCCGCAGAAAGATTAAGTTTTATACCTTTATTTGATTTTTTAGCTTCATTGAAGTTTCTGAATTGACGCTCGGTCAACGATAATTTATTTGAACCGCTCATCTGTTCTCGCTTTAGCGATATTTTTATTCCACAGTTATTTTTTTATGCTGATTGTAGCCTTTTAATCTGACCAGGAGTCAGGGTAACACTAGCGTGATGATATGACATTATAATTATTATCCTGATTTTAAATCAAGGTGATCTAATTACGTGTTACATATTTTCTACTGGGGCATCAACGACTCTCATTCGTCCACCAACACCTTCAAGTAACATTGATTTATCGCTGAGTATAACGGCTATTGCTCTGTAATTAGGAATATCTACAATATTTCTGTTAACACGAGCTCGAAAATGTATATCGACTACTGATTGTCTGGTTAAATCTAAATGTTCAAGCGAAAAGTAATAAATCGGATATAAGGTTGTAAAATCTAACTGTGATATTTGTAAACCAGTATCAATGTTCTGATCACGCCCCATGAACGTCATCAGACGATGATATACACGTGCTACATGATTTTGATCGAAGTTCAAAAAATATCCTCGGATGGTTCTTGATGTCCATTTATCCTCAGAGATACTTCAGAAACACCAAGATTGTCGAATATCATTGCACTACGTTCTTGATCATTTAATCGTGCAGCACTTTGAAAAGCAATAAATATATGCCGTGGTGCAGAAACACCCTGCTGAGAAGCTATTTGACATGTACATAAACCATTAATATTACCCTGGATAGCATCTGTGGTCATTGTCAAATATGACAACATTGATTTACCACCTTGACTCATAAAAGATATTAACCGATCTTCTTCAGATATTGTTGGGGTCATCACCGGCATCCATAATGAAAGCTTGTTTAATACTATTTTACCAGGATCACCAGCGGGTTTCCATAATGCATCATCGTCCGTGGCTTTTCGTACTAGTACAACCGTATGTTTGGCTCCAAAAATAACTTTTCTGACGTTTCTACAGAATCCAAATATATGTGAAAGTGGAATTGAACATGAAAACGCTCTTCTGTCACCTTTCAACATTCATCGACGTGCTGCAAATCCTATGTTGAAATTTTCATTCATTGATAATACTGCAGGACCATCAGCAGCTCCTCCTGCAGCTCTTACATTACCTATGGTTACGTTTCTATGATCAGGAAAATTGGTTGTATCCTTTGCAAACATCATTGATGGACCAGCAGATCTTGAATAATCGTCGCTGTATCTCGCAAGACCAAGTATTGTTGTAGCAGCGTCAACGTCTTTCTGAATTGATTCAATATTTTTTCCGTCAATCATGTACGTAGCACTATCAAACAACGCCATGATGCCATTATTAACAAAACCAAACCTAATTTCAGCTCCATATGCTACTGGTGCCGCAGGAGCTGCGTTATTTAAACTTTCACCTTCTACTTCAATAAATGCCTCAGCGGGTAAGAAATACCTACTTGTATCCTGAACTTGTAGTTCAATTCGTCCACGCTGATCTGGAATTCGAGCGTCATAAGAATAATATTGATAATCACGCACAGACTCATCCTTGAGTACTGGTGCATCCATGTCAAACGCTGGATCAGATATACGTTTGAACATCTTTATTATAATTATTATCATCTAAAACGAAGACCACTTCGGGAAGTGAGACCACTTCCTGCTATCAGACTAGCGGTTATATTTTTTTCTTTTTCTGATAATGGTACATCAGCCAACTCTGCTAGTTTTTGATTAGCAGCTTGATTTATTATTTTACTAATATTTGCAGGCATTACTTCAGTGCTAGGTAATTTTACAGGTTGAGGTCGGACCGCAGGTCTGCGTATTAATCGTGTTAGTCTATCCTTGATCGCTGAAAACGCTTTACTAGCGATATTACCCATAGCACCAATACCTTTTTCACGAACAACATCAATAGCTTTCATCCCCAGTTGCTTTGCAATCGGTATTGCTTTTGGGGCTATCCTTCTAAACAGACCCTGAACAATATCGCCTAGTCCATCTCCGTAGGTTGTTTTGTATACTGGTAATCGTGAATTTACTGCCCTGACCATGGTTGGTCCACGTTGATTACTATATACGATCATTTTATTATAGTAGCTGTTATTTAATTACATACTCAGTCACTATAGTTGTCATCGGCGATTTCATTAATGAGGGATCGATATACATTAATATCCATAATTCCACCTGTAAATAATCGTTGACAAATATCAGCTGCTTCATTAATTATCTCTGTAGAATTATTACCAGCTCGTTTTCCTCCAATGAGGATTTCTAGTCGATCAACATCAGCAAGGACGTTATTGGGGCAAGTAATAAGGCCACTCCCTAAACCACTTCCAGTTGCGCCAGAAGAGGTGTCTTCTGACGGTGAAAAATATTCTTCTTCTTTCTCAGTTTCTTCTTTTGGTTTCCGTGATGTTTTTGGTTTCGGTGATACTGGATAATTACAAAGTGATTGCTCAAATGGTTTTGATTTTTTTTCTGGTTCTTTTTCTTGTGTCTTTTCCTATCTTCTTAATTGAACTAATTTATTAACTTCACTAACATAACTCTGATATATTGGATCATCATTGCTAACTCGTTCAATATTCATAATTATGCGATATAAAAATTGTCGCCAATCATTACGGCTTTTAACATCTTTAGCGTGCTCAGGTTTCATTAATTTATCTCTGGTAATAAAACTATCTTCAGCAAATTTAGCCAATTGTTTTTCGTTTTTAATATTAATAATTGCATCAATGGCTTTTTCAGTAAATTTATTTAACATTTCAGCAGTTGATTTTTTGGGTTTACGGGCTAGTGCTTCAGCGCCTTCAGGTTCTAGTGCTTCAGCGCCTTCAGGTATTTGTTGTATTGGTTGAGCAGCAGCTATTTCAGCTGGAAGTTCACGTAAAATCTCTCTTGTCTGCTTCGTTCTTTTTGCTATTTTTCCTAACGCAGGAAGAAGACCTTTAGTGGTCTCAGTAATAGGTTTAAATAACTGTTTTGTATCCTCTTCAAATTCAACCTGAGACTCTTGACGTGATTGTAGTTGTTGCTTGACTAAATCACGGACGGGTAAATATTTTCTAATTGCTTGAAGTCGTTCTCGAGCTAATCTAGCTGAATGTGGTTCTCCGATACTCATTTGTTAATATTTATAATAGTTGTTTAATTTATAGCAGCAGAGCGTGGACGACCACGGATAAGTATTCAAAACGTAAAAAATCACACACAAGGAAATAAAAAACCCGCTTTTAAAAAATGGTCCGAATTAATTGGTTGGTTAGAGGCTTCAATTTGACGTTATCGACCTTGTATTTCGGCTTTTTGAGCATACCCCTTTCAGGCAAATATAATTCAGCCAAGTTGTCTGTCCACCCTCTCTGCTGCTTCTCCAGTATGTCATGTGCCTGCATAGACGTCCACCCTGACTAAACATTTTACCACACATTTCACAATGAAACGTTTTTGAACATTATCTGTCCTCATGTGTTCATTTAGAGCTCCACTATTACAAAATCTTGGATCAGATATGTCACATTTTACTGGTTTTTCTCCAGCATGTTCCATTATGTGTTATTCAGCTTTCCACTGCAGACTAGGCCTAAACCTATCATCACATACTTCACGTTTAAATGGTTTCTCTCAATGACTCATCTTTCAATGTACATTCATCCACAAGAGTCTGATATATGATCAATAAAGTACAATGAAATACGGATATATATATATATATATATATATATATATATATATATATATATATATATATATATATATATATATATATATATATAGATAGATAGATAGATAGATAGATACATACATACATATGCTGTGTACTCTAGCTATCTAATCATCTCATATTTGTTAGTGAAAATTTCAGTTATTTATTTAATCTGATTATTCCATTTTCTTCCATACTTTTGTCAAACATTTGTAAGTGTTTGTTTGTCTACACAACTGACATCAACACCAGTCTGAAGCCTATATTTTGCCTTGAGCTACAACACAATACTGGAACTAACATGGCTAAGGCAAGGGAGCATCTCAAGCAGCAGGCAGGGTGAACCCTACAAATTAGTTTCGAGCAAGTTTTTCATAAAATAAAGGTTCCTACAGGGGCTGAAAAATAAGGTCAATAACGCTAAACCGAACCTCCTAACTTTTATTATTACCGTATAGTTTGAAAAAACGGATAATAAATCGTTTGGGTTAGCTCATTTTTGTTATTTTATTTTTGACTTTTTGTTTTTTTTTATGTTATAATGCGTTTAGTTTACTCGGCGGGTCACTTAATTTTTGTCATTCACCCTCCCTGCTGCTCTGCTGCTGTAATTAACCAAAGATTTTATCTAGACCTATACGATATCTGGATCTTGGATCATGTAAATTTATTGTAATAAATCCAAACGGAACAGCTTGTGCTCGAGCAAAAAAGTTTTTGAACTTCATCATATCTATATCCCCTGAACACCAAGTATAATAAATATTCTGTAAAGTATAATTATCTACTCCATTAAACACAACCAAAATATTGCAGTTGTCTCTGATCACTTTAGGTATTTGTGTATATCGTTGTGTAACATAAATCACGTCCGTGTTTTTATGTCTACCTCGAGAAAATATTCTAGCTGGATTTGTTTGTCTGTCCAACATAACGTCATCGTACACCACTAAATTATTAATAAATCCATCTAGGTCATCTACAGATGGAGCCTCATCAATATCGGTAATAAAGTCAACAACATCATCACCGTCTTCATTCAGCAATTTTGCATTTTCATTAAAATCTTTAAGTACTTCGTAACAGTGTTGATCATCTACGGATGGTGCTACTAAATACAATTTACTCCATTTTAACCACCGCATTATTAAATTTAATAATAGTTGTGTTTTACCCGATCCAGATGGACCTATTATAATCATCCTTATCGAATTTGGTAATGCTGGATGATGCTTCACTGGCTCCTGTTTTCGTGTCGCCGAAAAGTCAATTATATCCATATAATAAATAATATGAGTCTATATTGTGTTCGATGTAGAGCATCTACACCCACTGCTGAATTAACTACAATAACAACAAAAAATAAACGACGTGCTCTGACGGGTAAATGTGTAAAATGTGGCACGAAGAAATACAAATTTGTCAAAACAAAGACAGGTGGAGATATAGCCGCTTTATTAGGAAAATTACCAGGAACTCCGTGGGCTAAATACCCCGGTGAGAAACATATTCCTGGATATAATTATTGCGGTCCTGGAACTCGACTTGATATCCGACTTGATAATCAAGATCAACCAAGATCAGGAGAGTATCCAATAAATAAGATTGATAAAGCGTGTCATGTTCATGATGTTGCGTATAAAAGTAAAGATTTGCAACAAAGGCATCTCGCAGATGTAAAATTGATTCATGCATTAAATTCTATACCTAATAAATCTGTTAGAGAAAAACTCGCTAGTTTTCTAGTAAAATCTGCCATGAAAAGTAAAATAATGTTAGGGGCTGGTAATTAATTATATAAATATTATAATGGAATCCATTTATTATAGCCCAAGAGGATATTGGAGAGGTAGATCAGCTATTAGTAAATTATCTGAAGCAGCAAAAGTCTCACGTTCTGTTGCTGCAGCTTGGTTAGCACGACAGGCAATATGGCAGATTTATCGACCACCACCTAAAAATATTCAATATGCACATTTTGATGTCAGCGTCCCTAATGAGGTTCATCAAGTAGATATTTTATTTTTACCACACGATACCATTAAAATTGGTAAACGTCAATCACGCACATACAAATACGCATTAACTGTCGTTGACGTTGCAAGTAGATATAAAGAAGCTGAACCATTATCAACAAAGACAGCGTCTGAAGTTGCATCTGCGTTTGAACGAATTTATCAGCGAGGACCTTTGCGATGGCCACAGTTATTACAGGTTGATCCTGGCAAAGAATTTCTTGGTACAGTATTATCGTTGATGAAGAAATATAACGTTAAAATCAGACGAGGACATACTGAAATTCATCGTGATCAGGCAATTGTTGAACGATTTAATCGGACACTTGCTGAGCGGTTATTTGGATACCAATACGCAAAAGAGATATCTACTGACTTTAAATCCGGTGAGCGATCTCGTGAATGGGTTGCAAGGTTACCAAATGTGATAGCTGCATTAAATAACGAAATTACTCGTTCAACTTCCATGAAACCTTCTAATGCGATCACAAAAAAATATATACCCCGTAGCGATGACAGACAACAACCTCAACCGGTATTAGGTAATGTAACTGTAAGATATTTATATGAACCTGGCGAACTTGAAGGTGGTAAAAAAAGAGCAACTGATCCTATCTGGAGCGTGACTACACATACAATTTCTAGTGTGGTTAGATCCACTGGTAGACCTCCAATCTACAGATTAGATTCGAGAGCCCCTCAACGTGGATTTGTACGTGAACAATTACAGGTAATTCCTAAAGACACACAATTACCACCACGTTCAATTTTGTAAACCAGAACCTCTACGTCGATTGCATTCAAGACAGGTCAGCATCACATTATCACGTGTATGACCAAGATCACTATTAATTCTGTCTACGGTAAATTGTTTTGGATTATTATTCGAATATTGCCATAACATATTACAGTTACAGCTTGCACAATTATTATTCTGTTGTTGTTTTAGTTTTATAATAAATTCAGTATCAATATCAAAGTCACGCTTATTTTTTTTATCACACTGCTTATAACCAGATAGTTTTTTTCTTATTACGTCATTATTAACAGTTTGATTGTTATTTTCTGTAAAATTCATAATAACCCTATGTAGTTGAGATATTCTTCTGACTCTAGAAACTGCGAGATAGACTAAATTCGACCATTCATTCCGATCATCTATAATCCAGATATTTGTATCAGAAATAGTTAACCCCTGTGATGAGTGAATAGTTATAGCATATCCTAACGTCCACGGTGATTTATTCATATTCAGCGCATTCTCAACGACATTAATATCGACTAAAATAATATCATTCAAGACAAGATTCTGTATTCCACCACCAGGAATTTCAACATCAATATTCTGTCGTCGAGTATCTGCTGGGCGATAAAATAATGGTACTGGTAGATCTGGAAACTTTTCTTTATGTAACAGAAATAATTTATCCTGTAGTTCATCACGAACTATCTTTCTACTTGCAACTATTAAATCAGCGGGATTCCATAAATTTAGAAAATCACTCATAGAAGTCTCTGGAATTACTCCTCGCATTATTTCACATTGTACTCTGTCTGGTTGTAATCTAATTAACCTTTTAAATTCCTTCAGCGGTTCATCAATAGCTCTATGGTCATCATTTATTTCTTCATAATAATCTACGTTATTCTTCAGCCATTCATGTGGAGACTGTCCAATAAAAGGTGGTGGTTGACCATGATCACCGCACATTATTATAGCAGTATTCTTCGTCAATAGCCATTCAAGAAATGTTTTTAATATTTCTAACGACACCGTGCATATCTCGTCCCATATAATATATTTAGGTATATATTTCTCACCCATTCGCTCAGGAGTCCATGTGTCTCCACACCATCTAAAGAAACTATGATAAGTACACGATTTTACTCCTCGCTCTTTTATTTCTCTGGCTAATTTATGTGTCGGTGTCAAAACAATTATATCTGAATTATTATTCATGAATAATTTAATCACACGAGTTGTTTTACCTGACCCTCCACACCCATTAAGATAAACAGTTTTATGTCTAGCCACAGAATCATATACAGATGGTGCTGATGACTTTGATACTTGATTATTATTTTTGTAATATATTTCCTTAATTTCAACGTCGGCAGATTCAGAATAGCTAAGTATATTTTCTTGTTTTATTCTCCATGATCCCCATTCACCATTACCAAGTAGCGGTTTTAATAAATCTGTATATTTTTTATTTATATAAAACGAATCCGTGGCGACTCTGACAGCATCACGAGGAAATCTATTTATCATAGATAGTAGATTTATAGAAACATATGCCAACATAGATGATCTTAAATGAGCAAACTGCGGTGAGTCACCATCAAGATAACTGACAATTGTACCTAGTTTGGTTCCGTCTGAAAAATAAGCATTACTCCGATTTATAAATGTATTTTTTTCCGTTGTATCAGCTATTATAAAATCGAGTTCAGCATCGTCCATAATCAATCTTGTACAGTGTCTTTTATGATCATAGACTCCTCCTTGAGTAAATTTACCAATTATCTTTCTACCAAGATCTTTTGCAAGTTTTTCATCATGCTCATCTCTGCATTTACGTATATTATTAATAATTTTAATAATGTCATCTTCATTAAGATTAGGGAATTCTTTCCTGGCATCATCAATATTAAATCTATTTGGTTCTGGTAACCAAACTTGTTTCTGTGGACTATACGATATAATCGCCTCACTCACCTTCAATAATGTTAAAATTCCAACATCAAGCATATATCGCAATAGTACTATTGGAACCCAACATTTTTCTGAAAAATGTCTTCCAAACCAAGCATAAGTAATCGGATGGAGATTTTCTGCAAACTCGAATGATTCTACATGAGCAAATCCTGTTAGATCAAACTCTGGTAATGGTCCGTTTATCGCAACCCTGGTCATCTCGTGTGATGGATGTCCGAATCTCTTAAAGTATTTAGAACATTCTCCGTATCCAAGAAAACTCCCAGGATAACACGCTACCATATCGACGGATATAACGTCATTACACTTATATTTAGTATTCCATAATCCTCCGTGTCCATATTCTACGCAGCTTTTATGAATGTCTTCAAGAAATTCCGATCGTGTTGGTTTCCATAAATTTTTCTCCTGAGCGAAATGAGCCGCTACAGATGGAACTGTAAAACAATTATTTAATAATAGTCTAACTTTGACATCGTCTGAAGTATATTTCAGCGCAAGATTTTCCATTTCTACATTAAGAGATTCTATACGGTAAATATCACCATTAGGCCGTACAAACTGATCGTAATGATCATATTCTGAACTTTGAAATAACCAAACGGACACAGGGTCACTTTTGCTGATATTTTTGATAAAATCAAATATATGACCATCATAAAATTTAACCGCTCTATCTCGTGGAAATATTGTTACTGCTGAGGTCCACGCATGTGCATTATGATCAACGATTGTTATAGGAGCTCCATTTTTTTATGTATTTTGATTTATATAAAATCTCTCCGGTTAACGTCTTTACTGTTATTGGAAATCTTAATTTCTTTTCTAGTTCAGCGACATCTTTAATAGATGCTCCAGTATCTTTAACTGATTCTGCCCACGTATTTATTTTTTTACGCCTTAAATCTGTTAAACCATCACCACGTATCGCGTTTGTAAAATGTTCTGTAATTCGTTCAGCTACACAGTTTATTCTTGACTCTGACAGTTTCATCGGCTTTAGATCCCCGATGTCAGGTTTATTATTCAGCGGATATATTGCATATACAACTGCAGTAACTGGATATGCACGTTCATAATATACCTTATCAACACCGGTTAGTATTCCGGGCTTAGATTTATTATTTAAGAGAACAATATTATTTCCTGACTGTATGCGTACTGGATTGCGCTTATCACGAATAATCCAAATATCTTCTTCTGTATTTACAATAAATTTTATTAAAATAAAATATTTTTGATCATCAAGTTGATTAATAATTACTTTTCCTCGTTCGTCATTCATCATATTAGTAACATTTCCAACTTTGAATGTTGACCATACATAAGCAGCGCCATCGTCACGAAATTCATTTTTTGCTTTACGAATACGTTCGGTTACATCCTCATTTGTTAATGCCAGATCTTGCATCAAAGTACTAAATTTATATTCTGATAATCGATCGAGATCGAATCTAGCAGGGGAAGGTTCAATTGCCGATAATTCGTTCATATAATTAAGACAAGTATTTAAATTAAAATTTTAGTATATATAATGATTGAAACAAAGAACAAATGTGCTTGGCTCAAAATTGGATATACTTCTCATTGTAATAAACCGTGCGTGAATAAATACTGCGGAAATCATGCACAAAGTTTCAAAAATGGAAGTACAGGACCAATACCGTGTGTGCAATGTGGTGTTGGAGTCAGAGGATAAACCCAATTGTGTCTAAAATGTGGCGGAAAAAAATACAGAGAATTAAAACGATATTATGACCAAAAAAATAATACTTTGACGTCAGGTAAATCTCCCATAAAAACCGTAGAAGATTATCTGATCAGATTTCAAAACAATGATTTAGACAAATAATATTATTATATAAATGGAGCAAAACGAATTTGTGAAACATCCAATAATAAAAAATTATGAGGCGTCTCGAGATGGTGTAATCAGACACTGCAGATTGAAAAAACCGGTTGGTAATATTAGTAATACTAGTTATTTTAGATTTCGTGCTGGAAATAAAAATTATTACTCGCATAAATTCATATTCGAATGTCATTTTGGAGTAGTTAAAAATGGACTTGTAGTTGATCATATTGATGGAGATCACAAAAATAATCGGTTATCTAACCTACAGGCTATTACACAAAGTCAGAATTCTGCACGTGGAAATACTGGAAGGTGTAAAGTATTCGGAAAGAGAGCTATTAAATCCATAAATACAGAAACAGACCAAGAAATGACTTTTCCATCAATGTATGCGGCTGCAAAATATTTTAGCATAAATCCACGATCGGTACAATTTGTCGCAAATAATATTACTAGATCAGCATTTTCGAAAACATATAATCAGCGGATAATATTTGAATATGTTATCTAACTCTGTCTTCCTAATAAATAAATTGTATATAGTTTGACTCTATATTTTGCCATGGGTACCTTCACCGTCGCTGCTCTCAGTGTCACTTTCATTTTTGACAGAATCAAATAACATAATTTTTCTCACTTGCATTACACGATTATCTACAATCTTCTTTTTCTCGTATTCACGAGATAGTTCGGATCTGATATTTTCGATCGAACGTGCAAGAGGCGCAAATAACTTTACCTGTTTGTCATTTACCACCGCCAAGGATTCTAACATAGACTGATAAATTGATTTTACAAATTTATAATTGGATGGTAATGTGTATTTATTGTCAATTTTTCTTTGTTTTAATATTTCATAATCGCATAATATTTTCTCAGGATCAAGATTATCAGATAGATTTATTCCGTTATGTTTTAATTTTTTAATAGCAGAAATAATATCATTAATGTTTTCTTGGTTCATTATATAATAATTATTTCTTTAAAATAAAAAATAATATCAGTCTCTGAATAATTATTTAAAAAAATGTAGTCCCCATAACCCCATGTGAACCTCTAAGTTGCCATATGACATCCTAGCAGGATCAGAAGGTCAGGGGACTGTTTTTTGAGGATGATTGTATGATTATGATTATATATACATATGGTTATGATTTTGATTTTTGAGGACAGCACAAACCCCATGTGAACCCCTAGGTTGTCATATGACATCCTAGCAGGATCAGAGGTTACATATAAACTTATCTCTAAGAACTTAATTCTAAGGACAGCACAAACCCCATGTGATCCCCTAAGTTGTCAAACAACATCTTAGCAGGATCAGAGGTTACATATAAACTTATCCTAATGACATATGATTGTATGGTTATGAAATATATACAAATGGTGATGACGGGGGAATCTTGTCTACGTCCAACAGATTTTGTACACTCTCCCCCCATACAAAACCCCGGGGAGTGTAAAAGGTACACCCCTCAAGGGTGTATGGTAGGAGAGTGTATTTTGTCTGTTGTGGATATCGAGGAAATTCTCCGGGTTCCCCCAATTAAATAGCATCAATCGCCAAATGCAAGATAATATCTTTAGCATTTTTGGAGACTCGAACACACGAGAGTCTGCACAACTTCGATCTACGTCCAACCGTCTTACCACTTCGGCCATCGCTCTCTTATCAATAATACAGTTAAATTTAAATATATATATATAAAATATTTGCGCTATCTCACAGAACTTGTATTACTAATAGAAATGTAGAACTGTACTTCAGTTTTTCAAAATTCATAAAATAATTACACGTATAAGTTATAGTTCGTTAAGGTAACAGACAGACGGACTAATACGCTATACACGTATATACAACTGGGTTTGTACAGGTAACGACGTAGTAGTAAGGGAAATAATCGTTTAATTTACTCCGCAGAGAGAGATAGCCGAGTTATCTCGCTTTATTATATATACAATTGCTTTAATCATAGAAATTGATTATTATTCATGTATTTACTAATCAGCCCCTGATTATTTAATCGGACGTTCTACGAGCGTATATACAAATTAATATTAAGAGATTCTTGTCTTAGATCCAAAATGTTTCCTGCCTGGTCGGTGAGTTTGAAATTTATTCTCGTCAGAAATGGATTATGTACACGTAGATAAACTGGATTAATTGGCTCAGATACAATTAACCACCCGGGCGGATCTTTAGGACTAAATGTATATAGTATATACCCCTGTTGGGCCTGGTTAGACTTTGAAAGATCTACTTGATAACTGTCATCAATTACGTCACATACTAGATTGACCGCGATCGTAGATGTTATATTAACAATACCAGGTGAGATATGGCGACCTCCACCATGTGGATCATTATTATGTCTTAGAATTTGTGATCTGACTGATATTCTCCATGATTCAATTATTTTTTGATAATATTCATCAATATTAAAATCAGGAATAATTAGTAAAGCTGCAAAACTATTAGCTAATTCATCCAGTTGGTAAGAGGGAATAATTGAAAAGTGGTAGAATACATTTTTAAACAAATAATCCCTAAGTATTTTAAAATCATTTAATATCGCGTTTATGTGTTGAATTTCTATAAGAATCAGGTTTTTTGTGTCATTATTATAGTTTTTTAATATATTATCAATATTATTTTTAGCAGTATTAAATTCTTTATTCATAGCTGTACTTATATTTGTGATGGGTACTTTATTAAAAGTCGGCACAGGTCCATCAATAAAAAGATCGATTAGATCAGGAACTGTACCATAAAAGATAATGTATTTATCAGTGTTCCAGGGAAATATTCTCCGGTAATTAGGGGTCTTCTTGAATTTTTGCTCACGTATTTTAAATTCATCTAATAATGGTTTTGGTAGTCCTTGATAATCTAGTGGATCTTCAGGCCATCCTAATACCGATCTAATCGAACTTTGATAAATATCTACCGAGTAATCAGGGGAATTTATTTCAATAACCGCAGATAGTGTTGGATCGTAGACAGTAATTGCTATTTTTGATTCTTTTCCTGTAATAGATTTAATTCTGCGTTGGAACTCATCATTAATCTGTTCTATTTGATAACTACCTGTTGGAATAGCAACTACTTGCCAATCAGGAGTTCCATCAGGCTTATTTTTATTAGCGAATACTAATGAATTATTTGGCTGTAGTCCACCAAATGATTTTGATCTAATATTTGGCCAGCTATAATAAACTCGCAATTGCGCTAATGCTATTTCTTTTGCAGGAATTGATGTTGGAAAATTGACACTAAATTCCGGATTGGTCGAACTTAACGATATCATAGTAGTTTTTGACGGAGTTGTATTAGTGACGATCTGCTGAAGTAACTCCCTGTCTGTCATTATTATTATCATTATTATTTAATTCATTAAAATCATTAGCGATCACCTTAAAAGCGTCATCATAGGTTTTCATCATCATCGCAAATTCAGTATCGGATATTTCACCATCACTGACACACGAAGAAATGTACAAAGATAGTTTAGAACATGCCTCTGCAAATGTATGTAATTTAATCATATAATCGTGCAATTTAGCATTTGTACAAGTATCTACCTTTTTGGCTATAATACCGAGAACTCCAGCAATAGTCGTTGATGCTGAAACAATGATGGTTATAACAGTAGGTGCTGTCATCGTCAATGTTGATAATAATAATCCTGTTCCAGCAATAACAGCAGAAACCGAGTAAACAACTACATCAATAACAACTATACGTCTTTTGTATTTTTTTATTTTCGTGTTATAATAGTCGATAAAATTATTTAGTTTAGTGAGACGCTCATATACTTGATTGCATCTGTAACGTTGAACGTCAATGCGAGACTGAGGTTGATCCATTATACTAACAACGTCATTTAATTAAGTTTCAGCTACGAATTCTAGGCACCACCAGTAACGTCTCGGAGGTATTTCCGTTGATATCAGCGTAAAGATTTCTTTCATATTCTTGGTTAGCATCACCAATAGAGGATTACGATATTCATTCGGTGATAATGAAGTTGCCGCATTAATTTCCGAATCGTATATAGATAACCTGTATAACCCAGTTACTTCTGCGGTATGTTCGAGTGTGTTATTTTGCGGTGTCCATGTTGATGATCCTGATGCTACTGTATATACGATATTTTTAATTTGTATGTGTGGAATTTTAATCAGATTAGTTTTTGGAACAATATTAGGTATTCCACTGACAATATCATTAAGTTTCACGTTAACGTCGGAGAGTTTTATGTCAACGGTTGGTGGATCACCAAAAAAAATCTTTCATGGTTTTGTTTACATTTCTACGAAAATTTAAAAACGTTTGTACGTGATTAGTAAAAGTACCATTGAGTGTAGTCACTTCATTATTGATTGTAGCTAGCAAAGTTGAAATAGGAATTTCCTTATCATCGACGTATTTCTTCGTAGCAGCATCAAAATCATATTCTGGTGTTCTAAGATTGTTAATACCATTATTATTCATGTTGAGAAATGCACGCATTATACCGCCGTTGGCCAATACGTATTTAGATTCTTGATCGTCGACATATTTCCTTGTTGCGGCGTCTGTATCTGCGGTTGGGTTTCCAAGGCCTATAATTTTATTTTGATTCATAATAATGCTACCTGTAAATGAATCACCAGCTTTCTTAATATAATCGCTGACTGACGTACCGGAATCTTGTATTTTACCCTGATCAGTAAAAGTAACTATATTATTAACAACCGCATTAGGAACTCGTATAAGTACATCTGGTAGTTGTATATTACTAGTTTTTAATCGTCCTTCTTTATCCTGAAAAACGACTACTTCGTTTTGATCCACACTGGTTATGTTTAATAAATCGTCAATCTCATTTCTGAGCTGATCGAGAGTTGCGTATTTAGATAAATCAGCTTGCTGATGAGCTTTACCACGAGAAGATCTTCCATAAATATCTACCATTATATTTACTAATGTCTGTTTAAATGTGACAACGTAGTATATTCATGTACAACTTTGTGGGGTGGTTTTGTTGATTTTGATATAGCATCAAGTACGTTAAGTACTTCTCGACCACATATTGGTGGATCAGTTAATGTTTGTGTAGGTAATGTTGAATACCATATTGGAGTACTTTGATAGCCGCTAATATACTTTAAGAATTCTTTTGGTGGAGCTAGTCCATATGAATCAAAATAAATAATTCCACGTGGATCAATTGCATAAGCGACCCAATGCGTGCCTGGACCAGAGTTTTCATCGAGATTAATAATACCGGTTTCAATGTTATTTGGTTGTTTTGGTAATTGATCACGCATGAAAACTCCTCTAAAATTTTTTATTTTTAATTTTTTAGCAGCATCTAGTAAATCAAAATTGGACATAGGAGATATCAGTAAACTGTCCCTGGTAATCTTAGGCCTTTTCCGTACCATGAATGTGGAGTCCCTGGTAATCTTAGACCCCTTCCCTTTTTTTTGATTCCCTTTCCTGTTGCTTTCTTTAATGCCATTCCAGCAGCGGTTCCAACAGCGCCTAATGCAGCTGCTTTTGCAACAGCTGGGGCTGCAGCGGCTATTAATGCTGGTATAGCAGCAAGAAGTGGAAATATACCACCCGTCTTAATGATATCTTTAATGGCATCCGCAGAAAGATTAAGTTTTGTACCTTTATTTGATTTTTTGGCTTCATTGAAATGCCTGAGCTGACGTTCTGTAAGAGATAATTTATTTGAACCGCTCATCTGATCTTTTCTTAGAAATATTTTTAATCCACAGTTATTTTTTGATGCTGATTGTATCCTTTTAATCTGACCAGGAGTCAGACTAACACTAACGTGATTATACGACATTATAATATTCATAAACGATCTAATTACATGTTTTCTACTGGAGCATCAACGACTCTCATTCGTCCACCAACACCTTCAAGTAACATTGATTTATCGCTGAGTATGACAGCAATTGCTCTGTAATTGGCAATAGCTCCTATTGTCACACGAGCTCGAAAATGTATATCGACTACTGACTGTCTGGTTAAATCTAAATGTTCGAGCGAAAAGTAATAAATTGGGTATAAGGTTGTAAAATCCAATTGTGATATTTGTAAACCAGTATCAATATTTTGATCACGACCCATGAACGTCATCAGACGGTGATATGCACGTGCTACATGATTTTGATCGAAATTCAGTAATATATCCTCGGATGGTTCTTGATGTCCATTTATTCTTAAAGAAACTTCAGAAACATCAAGATTGTCAAATATCATAATACTACGTAGTTGATTATCCACCCGTGCAGCATCTTGAAGCGCAATAAATATATGTCGTGGAGCAGAAACACCTTGCTGAGAAGCTATTTGCCATGTAAATAAACCATTAATATTACTCTGAACAGCATCTGTGGTCATTGTTAACCACGATAATGCTGATTTACCACCTTGACTCATAAAAGCAAGTAACCGATCTTCTTCAGATACTGTTGGAGTCATCACCGGCATCCATAATGAAAGTTTTGTCAGAATTACTCTACCAGCATCACCAGCGGGTCGCCATATTGCATCATTGTCAGTTGCTTTTCGTACAAGTACAACTGTGTGCTTAGCTCCGAAAATGACTTTTCTGACATTTCTACAAAATCCAAATATATGTGATAGTGGAATCGCACATGAAAATACTCTTCTTCCACCACGCAACATTGCTCGACGTGATCTAAATCCTAAGTTAAAATCTGGATCTACATTAATAATCATACTTTGTACAGCAGCATCGGCGTTTCTAGCAAAATTTCATGGTCGTCCTATTTCATATTGTCGATACTCTGGAGAATCAGTTGTATCCTTTGCAAACATCATTGATGGACCAGTTGATCTTGAATAATCGTCGCTCTATCGTGCTAGACCCAATATTGTTGTAGCAACATCAACGTCTTTCTGAATTGATTCAATATTTTTACCATCAATCATGTACGTAGCACTATCAAATAACGCCATAATACCATTATTAACAAAACCGACACTAACATCGTCTCCATATGCTACTGGCGCTGCAGGATTAGCGATATTTAAAATTTCACCTTCTACTTCAATAAAAGCCTCAGCGGGTAAGAAATACCTACTTGTATCCTGAACTTGCAGTTCAATTCGTCCACGCTGATCTGGAATTCGAGCATCATAAGAATAATATTGATAATCACGCACAGACCCATCTTTAAGTACTGGTGCGTCCATGTCAAATGCTGGATCAGATATTCGCTTAAACATCTTTATTATAATTATTATCGTCTAAAACGAAGACCACTTCCTGCTATCAGACTAGCAGTTATATTTTTATCTTTTTCTGACATTGGTACATCAGCCAACTCTGCTAGTTTTTGATTAGCAACTTGATTTATTATTTTACTGACATTTGCAGGCATTACTTCAGTACTAGGTAATTTTACTGGTGGTTGAGGTTTTCGTCGTATTAATCGTGCTAGTCTATCTTTAATCGCTGAAAATGCTTTACTAGCAACATTACCCATAGCACCAATACCTTTTTCACGAACAACATCAATAGCTTTCATACCCAGTTGCTTTGCGATCGGTATTGCTTTTGGGGCTATCCTTCTAAATAGACCCTGAACAACATCACCTAGTCCATCTCCGTAGGTTGTTTTGTATACTGGTAATCGTGATTTATTACCCTGACCATGGTTGGTCCACGGTGAGTACTATGTACGATCATTTTATTATAGTAATTGTATTGAATTACGTACTTAGTCACTATAGTAGTCATCGGCAATTTCATTAATAAGAGACTGATAAACATCAACGTCCATGATACCGCCTGTAAATAATCGTCTGCAAATATCAGCTGCTTCATTAATTATTTCTGGAGAATTATTACCAGCTCGTTTTGCTCCGATGAGGATTTCTAGTCGATCAACGTCATTGAGAATATTATTAGGACAGGTAATAAGACCACTTCCATGAGTAGTAAATCCACTTCCACTTACGTTGCCAGAAGAGGTGTCTGACGGCCAATATTCTTCTTCCTCATCTTCCTTTTTGCTTAGTTTTTGTTGTTTTGGAGATTGTTGTTGTGGTGGTAGTGGTGGTAATATTTGTGGCAATTGTTGTGGTGGTGGTGGTGGTGATAGCAGTGGTGATCGTGGTGATTTAAATCGTGGTTGTTTTTGTGGTTTTGGAGATTGTGGCAATTGTTTAGCTTTTTCTTTTATATAGTCATGTACAGCCTCATTAAATTTATTAAAATTTTTAATATCTTCATTAGATCTAATTTCTGGAATATCAGTATATATTCGATATACATCCTTGATCCAATTGGCAGAGTTCAGATATTTAACATATTCTGGTTTTACATATTTTTGTCTTTTATAATATCCAGATGCGGCAATATCAAATAATTGGTCTCTGTCCTTGATAGCAGCAATACCTTCAGGTGTAAATTTATCTATTATCTTAGTTCTGATTTTTGGTTGTCGTGGTTGTGGTTGTGGTTGAGCCCCAGGTTGAGCAGCTTGAATACGACCAGCAATATCAGCAGGTAATGTTTCAAGAGCTCGTTGTGTTGCCTCAGTTGCTGTAACAATTTTCTTTGTTGGTTCGACAATCGGTTTAAATAATTGTTTTGTATCCTCTTCAAATTCGACTTGAGATTCCTGACGTTCTTGTAATTGTTGTCGAACAGCATCACGAACAGGTAAATATTTTCTAATTGCTTCTAGTCGCTCTCGTGCTAATCTAGCTGAATGAGGTTCTCCGATGACAACCATATTAATAATATTTATACTGACTATTTAATTACAGCAGCAGGGAGGGCGAATGACAAAAATTGAGTGACCCGCCGAGTAAACTAAACGCATTATAACATAAAAAAACAAAAAGTCAAAAATAAAATAACAAAAATGAGCTAACCCAAACAATTTATTATCCGTTTTTTCAAACTATACGGTAATAATAAAAGTTAGGAGGTTCGGTTTAGCGTTATTGACCTTATTTTTCAGCCCCTGTAGGAACCTTTATTTTATGAAAAACTTGCTCGAAACCAATTTGTAGGGTTCACCCTGCCTGCTGCTTCTCAAAAGGTACGATCACTAAATTTACCTCTACAAAATCACAGGGCCAAGTCGTTATCACTTTCCAAAGCGAAGTTTGCATTATTTAGGTGACTTATTCACCCAATTCACCTGGTAACTTGACCCCTGCATAATATGGACCAAGGTAAAATTAAAACTATAGAAGTTAAGGTCAAGCCTCTCTCCGAAATCCCTATGCCTAAGAGGAAAAAGCACTAATGTGATTTTTCAGTGAAGATGGACATTATGGGAAAGTTTGCTCAAATGTTTCCTTAATTGCCAAAATGGTTTGGCTAATGACTGGATGTGAAAAAGCTTGTCAGTAGCTTCCTATGGGTTTAAGTTTCTTACTGGAGTATTCCCCGTTTTCTTTATCAAAAGTTATACTTGCCAACATGTATAGCCTATCATGCAATAAAAGATGGCATTAAACCCCAATAAACAACAAACAAACATTTTAATATAAAAGGGATAAATCAGATGTTCATCTTTAATATTACTATCTGCTTGAGACTGTGCATGGTGTCATACAATACTCATGTTAAATCTATGGTGTATTGTTAAATTCCCTCAGGTGTCATTTTTATACCCCAAGTGTCATTTTGTACCTCATGTGTAAAACTATGGTAATAATGTATCCTCTTGTGTTTCTTCCGACCACCACTATTACTATATCTTTCATAACACACTTCACATTTAAATGTTTTTTATCTCCAGTATGTAACCTCATGTGTATCTGTAGATTTTCATCCTGACTAAACATTTCATTACATACTTCACATTTAAATGGTTTTTATCCAGCATGTATCCTAGCAGCAGGAAGGGTGAACCCTACAACTTTGCAGAGACCTTATTTTTGAAAATTAAGGGTTCCTACGAAGGCTGAAAAAAATGTTTTTGCCTTAACAGTAAAAACTTCTCTAATTTACCAGATTTTTTTCTGATTTTTTCACGTGGTGGTCACTACGCGTATGTCGTTCACCCTTCCTGCTGCTATGAATTAACCAAATATTTTATCAAGACCTATTCGATATCTAGATCTTGGATCATGTAGATTTATTGTTATAAATCCAAACGGAACAGCTTGTGCTTTTGAAAAGAAGTTTTTAAATTTAATCATGTCCATGTCGCCTGAACACCAGGTATAATAAATATTTTGTAGAGTATAATTATCTACTCCATTAAACACAACCAAAATATTGCAGTTGTCTCTGATTACTTTTGGAATTTGTGTATATCTCTGGGTAACATAAATCACATCCGTGTTTTTATGTCTACCTCGAGAAAATATTCTAGCTGGATTTGATTGCTTGTCCAGCATCACATCATCGTACACTACGAGATTATTAATCAACCCATCTAGGTCATCTACAGATGGAGCTTCATCAATATCGGTTATAAAATCAATAATATCATTTCCGTCTTCGTCCAGTAGTTTTGCATTTTTATTAAAATCTTTAAGTACTTCATAGCATCGTTGATCATCTACAGATGGTGCTACTAAATACAGTTTGTTCCACTTAAGCCATCTCATTATTAGATTGAGCAATAATTGCGTCTTTCCACTTCCAGATGGACCTATTATAATCATTCTGATAGAATTCGGAAGTGCTGGATGGTGCTTTACTGGTTCTTGTTTTCTTGTCGCTGAAAAGTCAATTATATCCATATAATAAATAATATGAGTCTATATTGTGTTCGATGTAGAGCACCTACACATACTGCTGAATTAACGACAATAATAACAAAAAATAAAAGACGCGCACTTACAGGTAAGTGTGTGAAATGTGGTACCAAGAAATATAAATTTATTTCGTCCTTGATGAATATCAAGGGTGGTGATATCGCAGCTTTATTAGGAAAATTACCAGGAACTCAATGGGCTAAATACCCCGGTGAGAAACATTTACCCGGATATAATTATTGTGGTCTAGGAACTCGACTTGATATCCGACTTGACGAACGAGATCAACCAAAACCAGGAGAGTATCCAGTAAATAAGATTGATCAAGCGTGTCACGTTCATGATGTCGCGTATAAAAGTAAAGATTTGCAGCAACAACATCTCGCAGATGTGAAATTGATTCACGCATTAAATTCTATACCTAATAAATCTCTCAGAGATAAATTCGCTAGTTTTCTAGTAAAAACTGCTATGAAAGGTAAACTAGTGCTAGGGGCTGGCAATTAAATTATATAACTATCATAATGGAATCTGTTTATTATTCCCCGAGAGGGTATTGGAGAGGTAAAACAACGATTAGTAAACTCGCCGAAGCAGCAAACGTTTCACGTGATGTTGCTGCATCATGGTTAGCACGACAGGCAATATGGCAAATCTTCCTAAGTCCACCTAAAAGAATTCAGTACGCGCATTTTGATGTTAGCGTTCCTAATGAAGTTCATCAAGCAGATATTTTATTTTTACCACACGATACCATTAAAACACGTAGACGTCAATACACGTATAGATATGCGTTAACTGTCGTTGATGTTGCGAGTAGATACAAAGAAGTGGAGCCATTATCAACAAAGACAGCATCTGAAGTTGCATCTGCGTTTGAGCGCATTTATCAACGTGGTGGTCTACGATGGCCACGGTTATTACAAGTTGATCTTGGTAAAGAATTTCTTGGAGTAGTATCATCGTTGATGAACAAGAATAACGTTAAAATCAGACGAGGACATACTGAAATTCATCGTGATCAGGCAATCGTTGAACGATTTAATCGAACACTTGCTGAGCGGTTATTTGGATACCAATATGCAAAGGAAATATCTACTGACTTTAAGGATAGATCTCGTGAATGGGTTGCAAGATTACCGAGTGTGATAGCTGCGTTGAATAATGAAATTACTCGTGCAACTTCCATGAAACCTTCTAATGCGATCAAAAAAAATATATATACCCGTAGCAATGGCTACGGACAACGACGTGAATCTTTCTCTCAACCAGTATTAGGTAATGTAACTGTAAGATATTTATATGAACCTGGCGAACTTGAAGGTGGTAAAAAAAGAGCAACCGATCCTATCTGGAGCGTGACTACACATAAAATTTCTAGCGTGGTAAGATCCACTGGTAGACCTCCAATCTACAGACTAGATTCTACAGCCCCTCAACGTGGATTTGTACGTGAACGATTACAAGTAATTCCTGAGGATACGCAATTACCACCAAGCTCAATTTTGTAAACGTCCAGAGCCTCGACGTCGATTTACACTCAAGACAGGTCAACATCACATTATCACGTGTATGACCGAGATCACTATTAATTCTGTCTACGGTAAATTGTCTTGGATTAAAACACTGCCATGACATATTACAGTTGCAACTTGCGCAATGATTAGTCTGTAGTTGTTTTAGTGTTATAATAAATTCAGCATCAAGATCAAAGTCACGCTTATTTTTTTTTTGTCAAACTGCTTATAGCTGACTAATTTTTTATTGATATCGACATTGTTAGTGATTTCTTCAGTTATTACGTAATCTACAATAACCCTACGCAGTTGCGATATTCTCCTGACTCGATATACGGCGAGATAGACTAAATTCGACCATTCAATACGATCATCTACAATCCAGATTCTAGTATCAGTTATAGTTAATCCCTGCGACGAGTGAATTGTTATAGCGTATCCTAACGTCCATGGCGATTTATCCATGTTCAACGCGCTCTCAACAACATCAACAGCAACCAACACGATATCATTCAAGACAAGATTTTGTACCCTTGGTGGAACCAAGGCACCTGGTATTTCAACTTCAATATTTTGTCGTCGAGTATCTGCTGGGCGATAACACAAAGGTACGGGTAGATCCGGAAACTTTTCTTTATGTAACGTAAATAATTTCTTTTGCAGTTCATCACGAACTATCTTTCTACTTGCGACTATCAAATCAGCAGGTCTCCATAAAATCCAAAATTCATTCATAGGAGTTTCTGCAATTACTTTACGCAGTATCTCGCATTGTATTTGATCTGGCTGCAGTCTGATTAATCTTTTAAGTTCTTTCAGCGGTTCATCAATAGCTCTATGGTCATCATTTATTTCTTCGTAATAATCTACAAATGTTTTCAACCATTCATGTGGGGACTGTCCAACAAAGGGTGGTGGTTGACCATGATCGCCACACATAATCACAGCAGTATTCTTCAATAACAACCAATCAAGAAATGTTTTTAGTGTTTCTAACGACACCGTGCATATCTCGTCCCATATAATATACTTGGGTATATATTTTTCACCCATCCGCGATGGAGTCCACGTGTCTCCGCACCATCTAAAGAAACTATGATATGTACATGATTTTACTCCTCGTTCTTTTATTTCTCTAGCAAGTTTATGTGTAGGTGTCAAAACAATTATATCTGAGTTATTATTCATAAATAAGTTAATCGCACGTGTCGTTTTACCTGAACCACCACACCCATTAAGATAAACGGTTTTATGTCTAGATACAGGATCGTACACAGATGGTGCAGATGACTTTGATATTTGATTATTATTTTTGTAATATGTCCCCGCAATTTCAACGCCGGCAGATTCAGAATAACTAAGTATATTTTCTTGTTTTATCCTCCATGCCCCCCATTCACCATTACCGAGTTTTAATAAATCCTTATGTTTTTTGTTTATGTAAAATGAATCCGTAGCAACTCTAACAGCGTAACGAGGAAATCTATTTATCATCGACAATAGATTTATCGAAACATAAGCTAACATCGAAGATCTTAAATGAGTAAATTGTGGTGAGTCGCCATCAAGATAGCTCACAATGGTACCTAGTTTTGTTCCATCTGATAAATAAGCATTACATCGGTTTATAAATGTATTTTTCTCCGTTGTATCAGCGATTATAAAATCTAGTTCAGCATCGTCCATAATCAATCTTGTACAATATCGTTTATAATCGTATGAACCACCTTGAGTAAACTTACCGATTATCTTTCTACCAAGATCTTTTGCAAGTTTTTCATCATGTTCATTCCTGCATTTACTTATTTTAATGACATGATCTTCAGTACAATACGCGGCAGAAAATATACAGAAATCTGCCTTTTCCAAACGATTTGCACAAAAAATTAGGTTTCAATACATTTAGTCTACCGTATTTTTAATGTTACCAAATGATTAAGCACTCCGTCGAGCATAATGATAAATATCGTAGTTGTCCGCTTATACTAGATACGAGTTAATGTCAAAAGTTATCCTGATTGTCCATACTTTGTAAAAACATTTCAGTGAATTTGGATCTCAACAGTATTGCAAATAAAAATAATTTTATTTAGTGTTTTTTTTTATTTCGTTGATTTTGTTCTGAAAACCTCGTTTTTTGTTCGAAAATCTCGTTTTTTGCATGAAAAAAGACCAAAAATCAGTGAAAATCAGTCAGATTTTGACAAATTCTGAGGGTAAAACCCCCAGGAAGGTTAACGGGAATTAACATTAGGTTTTAAATTTATCGATCAAAAACTGGTTTTTTTCCGGATTTTTATCGTAATTCGCTAGCAAAAAAACTACATAATACGAGCAAAAGAACTGGAAAAAAAGGGCAGATTTCTGTATATTTTCTGCCGCGTATTGTACTGAAGGTGGTACTATGTCAAAATATTTGGCAGCAGAATTAATTGACTTGAACATAATTTCTTCCCCAGATTCTGCATTCACTGATTTAACAGGTCTTGCAAATCGTGCGCCGCCAGTGTTTCCAAACTTACAGTTTTCACTTTGCGTGATAATACGTAGATTTCCAAGTGAGTTGTCAAGTTTATTGCCGTTGATGTGATCCACCACATACCCATCTTTGATCAGTCCAAAATAACACTCGATCACAAATCTATGTGATAAATAATGTTTATTTCCTTTGGTATTAAACGCAAGATAACCAGTATTGGTAATACTACCGACTGGTTTTTTCAATCTGCAGTTTCTAATCACACCTTCTCGAGATGCTTCATAATTGGTAATGATTGGATGTGACACAAATTCATTTTGCTCCATTTATATATAATATTTATTTGTCTAAATCATTGTTTTTTGAAAATCTAGCGAGATAATCTTCTTCGGTCTTTATAGGAGAATCAGCGTTATATTTTTTATCGTAATATCGTTTCAGCTCTCTGTACTTTTTACCACCGCATTGCGCACACAGGTGAGTCTTTCCTCGCACTCCAGCACTACACACAATACACGGTTTTGGTCCTAAACTCCCGTTCCTGACGCATTGCATATGATAACTACAGTATTCATTCACACATGTTCTGTTACACGGAGACGTATAACCGATTTTTAACCAGTTGCATTGATTTGGTTGAATCATATACAAAAGATTAATGTTCAATTAAATATATATTTTGCCCTAATTATAATATGGAAGAATTATCCGTGATTGAACCCTACGCAACCAGATTCGATCTTGACAGACTACCCGAGTATAAATTTAGTATTTCGATGCAAGATCTAGCTTTAACTAATAAAGATGTAACTAAACGTATCCGTGAGGCCAAGAAGGAATTTCGTGACGATGGTGCAGTTCATGCATGGTCAACATTCAGAGTTGAAAATGTTTCTAATACGATGAATGACAAACGAGGAAGAGTAATCATTAACCACCTTGATAATCAAAAATATTTTATTTTAATAAAATTTATTGTAAATACAGAAGAAGATATTTGGATTATTCGTGACAAGCGCGATCCCGTCCGCGTGCAGTCAGGAAATAATATCTTCTTGAGTAATAAATCCAAACCAGGAATACTAACTGGTATAGATAAACCGTATTATGAGCGATCGTACCCTGTAACTGCGGTTGTCTATGGAATATTTCCGCTGAATAATAAACCTAATATTAGGGATCTCAAACCGATGAGATTGTCATCCTTGACTTTGTCAAGGATAAACTGCGTAGCTGAGCGAGTTACAGAACACTTTACAAACGCGATACGTGGTAATGGTTTAACGGATTTAAGACGTAAAAAAATAAATGCATGGGCAGAGTCGGTTAAAGATACCGGAGCGTCTATCAGCGACGTTGCTGAGCTAGAGAAGAAATTAAGATTTCCAATAACAGTAAAAACGTTAACCGGAGAGATTTTGTACAAACCGAAGTATATAATAAATGGAACTCCGATAGATATTATTGATCATAACGCGCACGCATGGACTGCTGCAGTAACAATATTTCCACGAGATAGAATATTTATGAATAATAGTTCAGATATAATTGTTTTGACACCTACACATAAACTTGCTAGAGAAATAAAAGAACGAGGAGTAAAATCATGTACATATCATAGTTTCTTTAGATGGTGCGGAGACACGTGGACCCCATCGCGGATGGGTGAAAAATATATACCTAGGTATATATTATGGGACGAGATATGCACGGTGTCGTTAGAAACACTAAAAACATTTCTTGATTGGTTGTTATTGAAGAATACTGCTGTGATTATGTGTGGCGATCATGGTCAACCACCACCCTTTGTTGGACAGTCTCCACATGAATGGTTGAAAACATTTGTAGATTATTATGAAGAAATAAATGATGACCATAGAGCTATTGATGAACCGCTGAAAGAACTTAAAAGATTAATCAGACTGCAGCCAGATCAAATACAATGCGAGATACTGCGTAAAGTAATTGCAGAAACTTCTATGAATGAATTTTGGATTTTATGGAGACCTGCTGATTTGATAGTCGCGAGTAGAAAGATAGTTCGTGATGAACTGCAAAAGAAATTATTTACGTTACATAAAGAAAAGTTTCCGGATCTACCCGTACCTTTGTGTTATCGCCCAGCAGATACTCGACGACAAAATATTGAAGTTGAAATACCAGGTAACTTGGTTCCACCAAGGGTACAGAATCTTGTCTTGAATGATATCGTGTTGGTTGCTGTTGATGTTGTTGAGAGCGCGTTGAACATGGATAAATCACCATGGACGTTAGGATACGCTATAACAATTCACTCGTCGCAGGGATTAACTATAACTGATACTAGAATCTGGATTGTAGATGATCGTATTGAATGGTCGAATTTAGTCTATCTCGCCGTATCTCGAGTCAGGAGAATATCGCAACTGCGTAGGGTTATTGTAGATTACGTAATAACTGAAGAAATCACTAATGACGCTGCTGTAATAAGGAAAAAATTAGCGGGTTATAAACAGTGTGACAAAAAAAATAAGCGTGACTTTGATCTTGATGCTGAATTTATTATAACACTAAAACAACTACAGAATAATCATTGCGCAAGTTGCAACTGTAATATGTCATGGCAGTGTTTTAATCCAAGACAATTTACCGTAGACAGAATTAATAATGATCTCGGTCATACACGTGATAATGTGATGCTGACCTGTCTTGAGTGTAATCGACGTCGAGGCTCTGGACATTTACAAAATTGAGCTTGGTGGTAATTGCGTATCCTCAGGAATTACTTGCAATTGTTCACGTACAAATCCACGTTGAGGGGCTGTAGAATCTAGTCTGTAGATTGGAGGTCTACCAGTGGATCTTACCACGCTAGAAATTTTATGTGTAGTCACGCTCCAGATAGGATCGGTTGCTCTTTTTTTACCACCTTCAAGTTCGCCAGGTTCATATAAATATCTTACAGTTACATTACCTAATACTGGTTGAGAGAAAAGATTCACGTCGTTGTCCGTAGCCATTGCTACGGGGTATATATTTTTTTTTGATCGCATTAGAAGGTTTCATGGAAGTTGCACGAGTAATTTCATTATTCAACGCAGCTATCACACTCGGTAATCTTGCAACCCATTCACGAGATCTTGTATCTGCCTGAACTTTGTTCAGGGATATTTCCTTCGCATATTGATACCCGAATAACCGCTCAGCAAGTGTTCTATTAAATCGTTCAACGATTGCCTGATCACGATGAATTTCAGTATGTCCTCGTCTGATTTTAACGTTATGTTTCTTCATCAACGATAATACTACTCCAAGAAATTCTTTACCAGGATCAACTTGTAATAACCGTGGCCATCGTAGATCACCACGTTGATAAATGCGCTCAAACGCAGATGCAACTTCAGATGCTGTCTTTGTTGATAATGGCTCCGCTTCTTTGTATCTACTCGCAACATCAACGACAGTTAACGCGTATCTATACGTGTATTGACGTCTACGTGTTTTAATGGTATCGTGTGGTAAAAACAAAATATCTGCTTGATGAACTTCATTAGGAACGCTAACATCAAAATGCGCGTACTGAATTCTTTTAGGTGGACTCAGGAAGATTTGCCATATTGTCTGTCGTGCTAATCATGATGCAGCAACATCACGTGAAACTTTTGCTGCTTCGGCGAGTTTACTAATCGCTGCTTTACCTCTCCAATACCCTCTCGGGGAATAATAAACATATTCCATTATGATAGTTATATAATTAATTACCAGCCCCTAGCATTATTTTACCTTTCATAGCAGTTTTTACTAGAAAGCTAGCGAGAGATTCTCTGAGAGATTTATTAGTTATAGAATTTAACGCGTGAATCAATTTCACATCTGCGAGATGCCGCTGTTGCAAATCTGGATTTTTATAAGCAACATCATGAATGTGACATGCTTGATCAATCTTATTTACTGGATACTCTCCGGGTTTTGGCTGATCTCGTTCGTCAAGTCGGATATCAAGTCGAGTTCCTGGACCACAATAATTATATCCGGGTAAATGTTTCTCACCAGGGTATTTAGCCCATGGAGTTCCTGGTAATTTTCCTAACGAAGCAGCAATATCCCCCCCACCTGTCTTTGTTGGAATAAATTTATATTTTTTTGTACCACATTTCACACACTTACCTGTAAGTGCGCGTCTTTTATTTTTTGTTGTTATTGTCGTTAATTCAGTAGTAGGTGTAGGTGCTCTGCATCGAACACAATATAGACTCATATTATTAATTATATGGATATAATTGACTTTTCTGCGACACGAAAACAAGAGCCAGTAAAGCACCATCCAGCGTTACCGAATTCTATCAGAATGATTATAATAGGTCCGTCCGGAAGTGGAAAGACGCAATTATTGCTCAATCTGATAATGAGATGGCTGAAGTGGGATAAATTGTATTTGATAGCGCCATCTGTAGATGACCAGCGATGTTACGAAGTACTTAAAGATTTTAATGAAAATGCAAAATTGTTGCATGAAGACAGGGAAGTCATAGACTTTATTACTGATATTGATGAAGCGCCATCTGTAGATGATCTGGATGGATTCATTAATAACCTCGTGGTATACGATGATGTCATGCTGGACAAACAATCCAATCCAGCTCGGATATTTTCACGAGGCCGTCACAAAAACACAGACGTGATTTATGTTACACAGCGTTATACACAAATTCCAAAAGTGATCAGGGATAACTGTAACGTTTTAGTTGTGTTCAACGGAGTTGATAATCATACGCTGCAAAATATTTATTATACTTGGTGTTCAGGCGACATGGACATGAACAAATTTAAAAATTTCTTTTCAAAAGCACAAGCTGCTCCCTTTGGTTTTGTAACAATAAATTTACATGATCCGAGGTCAAGATATCGTAACGGACTTGATACAATTTTTGGATAAAACGATAGCAGCAGAGAGGGTGAATGACATACGCGTAGTGACCAGCACGTGAAAAAATCGGGTCAATTAGAGAAGTTTTCATTATTAAGGCAAAAACTTCTTTTTTTAGCCTTCGTAGGAACCCTTAGTTTTCAAAAAATAAAGTCTCTGCAAAGTTGTAGGGTTCATCCTCTCTGCTGCTCGTTTGATGCATGCAGCAAAATGAAATTTACCATGAAGCTGGCCCATGTGAATAAATGTTTTGTTCGCTCAATCCTAACCATGTATTAACCGTACTCAAAGATTAGTTTATTGTTTTAATATATGTATGAATTTCGTGCTATTCCTTTCTGATAAAATTATTGACACAGTAATCAAGTGCAAACTATATAAAGAACTCCATCTCATAATGAAAGTGCAAAATATTGGGCATTTTAATACATTAGATACGAATTTTAATAATCAAAACATTTAAAAATAATAAGAGCATAAACAAATGATCAAAACTTTTTGTCTCCTTTTTCTCCAAAAGCGACAATACCATTCAACAGAGACTGCTTCTGCCATTTGACCAATCAAAAGACAGCATACTCATATTTACGTAGACACTTGGATTCTTTCAAACATATGCATAACATTTGTTTGTGATCAGTAGTAGGTGTGGAGACACCTGCTGCTGCTGTTCGCTCTCTCTCTCTCTCTCTCTCTCTCTCTCTCTCTCTCTCTCTTCATTACGTATACACTTAACAAGTGCAGAGATTTGCTTATCACTTTTAACAAAGGGCGTAGTTGCTACGCTTAATCCGACTCGATAGTATTTTACACCCGCTTTATTGCAATGAATGACAGCAAATATTCCAATTCACTGAGGATGAATTTACGCTGGTTTCTTTTTAGGAACCTATTTATGCCTGTCCCAAATTTTACAGACTGGATTCAAAATAAAAGGTCATAAAAAATAACAGTTGAATGATACCCTATTCGTGATTTAATAAATAAATTTCACCAACAAATAGGAACGGTGGATTTTCTATAGAAGAAAATATTTTCTTCCTCGAGGGCTCACATATTCTAATTTTTTAGCTGGCTTAATTTGATTGTATTGACAACAATGCTTAATAAACATTTTGTTTGACCTAAATGATCACGCCTTGCGTCAATAATGTAAACATGGATATCTGTATTTCAAAGGGCGTTTTCAGCTATTATTTCGCACCGACTTGGCAAAAGCAAGACAAAACCAAAATAAATAACTATTATATAACGACGTAGTTTTAGTCATGGTTACTGATTAGCACGGACAGTGAACAGGAGGTGAAAACAATTATGTGCGTTAAAATAGCCTTTACAGGACAAAGACGCAGATAGTATCTATGTAATAGATCACGCAGCAAACAAAACTCATCTTCTCTAATTCATGAAATTAAGTTTAATATATATATATATATATATATATATATATATATATATATATATATATATATAACATCAGAAATGTGAAATATCAGGATTTATTCAGTATTGTTACAATTCCCTTGGCAGACTAATTGTTCATTACCCGAAAACGAGAGTAGAATTAGCAGACGACACATTATATCGAACGCTCTTGACCCCCGTTGACCAATCCTCTGTGGCGCTGTAGTCTGTACAGTAGAAGCTTAGATCTGTGATAACGCTGTTATTCACCCTGCATCCTCCAAAACAATTCAAACTGCCTTCGCCATTTTTAAGCGTTTTATTCGCTATGTCTGCATCGTTACACGAAATATAAACTGAGAAATCTCGTCTCCAACTCACTCTGTAAGTAATATAAATCTGGCAGAAAAGAAGAAAACGTTTCATTTCAGAAGAAAGACTATGAAAATTTCGACTAAAATATTTATATCTCTAAAAGGAAAAATGCACTTATTTGGTTATCAAGTATGGTCACTAATATTCAGTATGGACTACTTCAGTGGTCCGAAAGATGGATGTAACGACGATTATACCGTTGTATATGAAACTAATCCGTTAATTAATACAGGGCTTCTATGCTATGATAATATGTCATATAACAAACAAACCTTATGTTAAAGTTAGACTTGTTCCGAGTTGCATCTTTAATTAGCAAGTAAAGTACGCTGGTTTTATATTATTATTCAATACTTCGTCACGCAAGAACAACCGGGCAGACGTAAAGCGGTGACACGAACATGTACAAATTCTAATTTAAAATGCTTTGTTCTATACAGCCAAAATCAGACAAACAGATAAATCGGCAGATATTCTTCTGTTAGATCTGCATAGCTTACTTCATTTGGATTTTCTGTCGGCTTCCAGAGAAAATAACCTCCACGAAAGTGCGACCCCACACAGAAATGGACAAGCAGCACCAGCAAGGACCAAAACATCTTCGTTCTGAATCAAAACGTGATTACAAAGATTAACAAACACGTGAAAGTAGAATTTTATTTCGGATTGATCATTTATGAATTTGTTTAGTTCTGTGCAAGAAAGAAAACCCGTTTAAAGGTTTGATAAACAGCTGTAACTTATTTCCATAAGTTTAAGATGCAGCATTCCGATTGTACCTGATATAATGCCATATATGTCACTCTCCTTTCATACCTAAGTTACTTCTAATGTGCGAAAAGGATCGAAATTATCAGTACCTCTGCAACGGTTTCAAAGTATCGTTGCAACGCTAAATGCTGGTATTGCGACAGTAATTGTTGCGTTTACACTACAAAATCTACATATTAAATGGTTAGTTTTTAAACACAGTTGCATTGCACTGTATTTTTTTTTCTTTTTGGGGGAAGGCGTGATTGCAATATAGATGAATACTATTTCAACTACACCAGTTTTAGAAATTCCATTCCAACGGTAAATCTAATAGTTGCATCACACGAAGTTACCGTTGCATTAATAGATTTTAGCATTGGAAAGATAATATGAATCCTTTGCGACCGTAATTGGATACCATCTCAATGGTACCAGTACTTCTAACCCTTGTTGTTTATCAGAGTAACGAGAAAGTGATTAGTCAGGAGTGGGTACATAATATAAATTTACATAGAGAAATGCCGCCCAGGGTCAATAAAATGCACCCAGCCGTATCCTATTGTAATTTAAAACTTTTATACCTATGTATGTACCAGAAATATGATACGCATAGATCACATTTACTTGATAAATCTAACTGACCGTACAGTGTTAATTCTTATGCAAACAAATGAATGTCGATCTTCTTCACAGACTCGATATTATATGATAATTTACGGGTGAAAAAGCCAAGATGTTGAGTGATTCAGCTTTTGATCTAAGATTATTACCCAAACATGTTCTTAGAAACTCTTTTTCAAATTTCCCACAACACTCCATCTCCCCAACAAGCTTTGTAAAATTTAACAAATAATTTATTTCCCTAGAAAAACAAGATAAAAATGAAAAAAGGACTTACAGTTTATGAATCAAATCCATAATTAATCCGAGAATTAAAAAATATAAGTCCTATCAATAAAAAGTCCTAAGTGAATCATAGTTCGAAACCCGATGAAGTTCCAAGATGGAAGGCGATGACGTCTTCGATGATCTGCTTTGTCCTGATGTGTCAACAGTTCCTTGTTGAATCACAAAAAGAATAATATTCCAGTTTAGAATTCCGAATAATTTCGATAAATATCTTTGTCCAAGAATTCTTATGATCACTAATATTTTCCTGGGTAAATAAATTACTAATTAAAAAAAACAAAAAATTTCAACTCAAATTGGTCACAACAAAAACACCTTTGAGCTACAAAGGTTTAAATCACAACTGGCTATTTCACTATAATAACATGAGTTATAAGCCCAACTAATACGCAAAACAAATTCCCGGATGTGGGTCAATCCTCTTGAAAACCCTAATTGATAGATGTTATTTGACAGGTAGGCCAGATATGACCTTGACTGAAATCAATGATTCCTTCACTGGGAATGAATTTAAAAAAATTTTAAAAAGTTGTTTACCAGAAACTATCACTGGTACTGAATCTAGGTCACGAAAAGATACAATGTTTCAAACTACTGGCTTGTTTATCAGTCAAACAGAACTGAAATGAATTTTTAAAAAATCAAATCCAGTGGACAAAATTGTCACTACAATAACATGTAATGGAAAAAAACAAAAATAAACAAATTTTAAAACTAACAAACAAGTAATTAAATTACATATACATGACAGATGGATATAAAAGTTTTATTAGGATCGTACATTCGCTGGTCTTAATAAGAACCAGGCCTCGCGAGAACCTGTCGTCTCCTAGAACCAATCTAAACGACGTGAAAGTTACAAGGTGTTCAGATTACCAAAACCCTATAACTAATGATTAAAACACAACAACGCCGCCAAACTTTCATTAGATAATACACACCAGGTCTGAATTTAACATTGTTGATGCCGTAAGTCAGATTTATCATAAGTTTGATCAGTGGAAACGGGGATAATATTTCAATAGAGGAATGTGAGTTTTTAAAAAGTTCATTTGCCACCCAACCCTGTAAACTTGCAATTACACCAAATCAGTGAACGCAATCTCTCTTATAGTTTAAGTATTCATTTAATTAATAATGCTTTAATGGAATACTTAATATAATTAGTATAATACCTCTAGGTGCTAGAGTTACAAACTGACTAGCCTATAATTATTCTTTGGTCACGGTGTGCCCCATCAAGTTCTGGAAATTATATATAAATTTCTGTACTCTCAGTTAAGTCCTACATTACACTAGAACGTAAATACATGTTAATGTGTGCTCAGTCTAAATTCCAATTTAGCATATAACATTGAACTCTAACTCAAGAAAACACACATCTTTTACATATTACCTATTTCCATCTGTGTTCATTCAATAAAGAATACAATAATCTTGTAATAATAATTACATATTTATTTTGAACCACGTGAATACATGCTTACAGTTCTAACATGCTTCTTAAAAATAAGGACCTAAAGAGAAAGAATCCAGCGCGAATCAGTATCCGGTACTTACTTTTGTCATTACCCTTGAACGCTAGAGATTAATTAAAGTGCGTCCAAGTCAGTAGAAACATAAGTATGATTTGTTGTTTGACGTGCATGCAACATAAGGCTAAATTGAACGTTAGTTTCTAGCTCAGAAAATATGACGGTTGACTCTGAGTTCCAGAAATTGTCTCTTACTACCACACATTCTGATTAGCACAAGAAAATCTAAAAATATGTGTAAGAGTGACAGAGGCCGAGAGACCAACATATTGAGGGTGAAATGAAAATAATATTAAGCGGATATTTTATCTTTGTGCTCAAGTGTGTGTGTGTATGTGTGTGTCGATGTGTGTATGTCAGTGTGTGCACAGTACCTACATTAAGAAGAGAATTACCACAAACATTAGGAGTAATTTTTCCCGTTATAACAGGTAGATTAGCATGTAAAAGAGATAAAAGAAAAGGTTAGTTGACTTTAATCCAGGCAATGGCACCGTTTTCAGTATGATCGCGAACACGCTGATCAAGACTCACAAATATTGTGTCCTCGGTCTTTTGTGTTTAGTGTTTATGTTTTCCTCACCGATCAATGCAATGCAACAGAATACGTCTTTTTCGAACACAACTAGTCCTTTTTGTCAAGACTAGTGCTAGAGGCTGTTACATATTCCGAAGAAAAGGTTATCGCCAAGGCCGTTGCGCCAATTTCCACTTCGGCCGTATAGTAACCTAATTCCTCCTCCCAAGTGTGCAATATTTTGGGTTTTGTTTCGACAGCGAAAGCGCAATTACCCCCTAACTGTTCGCAAGTTGGCTCAGGGTACTCCGGGTGGCTTCAGTCCTCGATGTCTACCAGTTTTGCATTCTCGTTCCAGTTTAATGTGAAGCGAAGCGTGTGAACCCAAAGCTGGAGCGGATATTAGTCCACAAGTGACTTGTATTTCCTGTCGATGTGAACCTGTTTTGAGAGCTGCATCAGTACTCTGTCGTCACAATTAGGATTAGCAGGCGGGGCTAATGATTCGTATTCCTCGAATATGAATGGCTGCTCCCCCATGGTATTTGTTAGGCTACATGAGTTGTGTTTGCAAAAGCCAAAGATGATCCTAGTCGATGGGAATCCCATCAGCTGTGCATTGACGCAGAGGACCTGGCACCAAATGGTGTTTTTGGCGACAAACATATACCCAAAGCTCACTGTAGGACTTTCATGTGATGCTTTAGCAGGAAGGGCAGGCCCCGATTAAACAGTGTGAAAGCAACGTCATAGTTTCGTCAACACTACCTCTCGTTCCGCATCTCTTTCGAAAGCCTGTAGGCCGCTGTAATTACCAGCTCATTGCGGCCGCTTTAAAGAGCAATCGCGCGTGTGTTCTTTCCGGAGTTTCTGCCGTTGTTGAGGTATGAAAGGCGGTGCATCGCCATCGGACCATTGGCACTAGGTACTAAAGGGTCGGGCCAGGAAATCTCCCCTATGACATGCTACAGTTCCTATCTTCAGCTGCCAAGTCGGACAAGGAGGGCATAGCGTCAGTGGGAAACCACTACATTATGCGAATGATACTGATACGCACGTACCCGAGCATGGGAGCCCAGATGGGAATTTACTGCGGCTGCGAACCGTCATTACATGTGTTGAGTTGCCCAAGCCTGTTGTGATATCCGACCAGACCGATGGTCTGTCAGCTGGTACGCACCATATACTTTAGCTACCTAGGGTCAGTGACCAGCCGACGCGACAAGTGTTGGCAGCGTTCTGTTTCTTAATTATTCGGCAGACACCCACACTTTGGCTTGGTTTGTATAAAACGATGTCCTCGGCCATCTCAGTGTGCACGAGAGCGCCCGTTTCGACCATGGGGGCCCAGCCACGGTCGTTGAGGGCGGACTCGTGTTCTCTGGACGTGCTGAAATGGTGGCCCCACCAGACAGGATCGCAGACGACCACATCAAGGCTTATTATCTCCACCTTGAAACCGCTAATGATGTTCCATAGCCTGAACTTTAAGCAATTACCGCTGGACGTCCTCCCGAATTGACAAGGCCGTATGTTTCCAGCGGCGTTAAACAGCGTCGGAGACTTCACTAAAGACGTTTGGTCGTCAGACCCTTGGAGCGTGTGTCTATGTACTTGCAAAACATCACAATAATCTGCTCATACTTTTCTTGTGTTCTGAATCACATCACATGCCGGCACTAACTTATCAACAAGCCTGCTCTTCAATTTTTCCACATCTCCACCACCCATAATCTATAGTCTTTGGTTCGTTTCTCCTAGTCCTCTGGATGGTCTTCTAAGCATCGCAATTATAGAACTCTTTCTTGCGTACTTCCACGAAATGAAACTTCTGCAATCAGACATGTCATTATGGACAATGCGTTCCATCCCCCCTACCCTATCTCGTGCATTAGGCCCTGCTGTTGTAGAGTCTCGAAAGATAATCGCTCGCTTGAGGATGTTTCTTAGTTAACCACGTCTTTCATGGTCGTCCAGCGTTCGTGGAACAGCCTGTCTCAATCCTTTAGATTTCTGCGATGATCAAAAGATCGGGCCATTACCTCTGTTGGTATTTTAAAAATGTTTCAGCAGCCGCTGCGAGACGCAGTTTAAACCACCATAGCTGAGGAGGGAGGAGGCAGATATGGGATCGGGCTGCCCCTTTTCGTAAGCCCTTATGCCACTGCTGCCACTGGGTAAGCGTTATTGAAGTAAACGTGTTAATGCTAGGGAGAAGTCTTGATCATGTGTTACGCTATATTCGCGCTTTCAACTTGAGAGAGGATCTTAACGCAAATGAAGCATTCTTTACCTTTCGGAAGGACATCGAGGAAGGCAGCCGCGTGAGCTGCTCATTTAGTTGCCTAGGATCCGTCGTCTGCCTTCAACTATGTACCCAGGCATGATGTCGAGGTTTGCAAAGCCCAGTGGATTGCCCTCTTTGTTGCTAAACCTGCTATACACATGTGCTACCATGTTGAACTTACGCTCATCCTTGTCGCCGCGAAAGCTGCGTCACTATTACACGTCTACATTTTTAGGAATAGGCGCGGGGTGCGGGGCTGCCGGATGATAGGCAAATGAATCTTCTAGCTCCTCGGGCTCGATGGCGACAAGGCAATTTAATACTGCCCCTCCCTATCTTTCATTTTCTCTGCTTCACAGGACGCTTGCTCTGCCGTCTGAAGTCTCGAAAGCTCTGCACAGACCACTGGCTGGCGGTCGCGAGCTGCAAGCACCTGTTGTGCATGTGTCATGGCCTTGGTGTTATTGTGTAACATATACTAAATGCAACACTTTTCACACATAAATTAATTATATAATTATTAAATGTCCTAGTACGAGCGTATTCTTCTCCGTATCTAGGCGTGTACTAGCCTATATTGGGTTCTGGCTTTTTCCACCGTGTGCTCGAACTTATCGTTACCACTGTTTTAACACAGCCACACTTCTGACAATATTCTGTTTCCAAACAAACGACTCAATACTGTGTACCATGCAGTATTCTGCCGTACATGCCAAATCAATTTGCTACGTTTTCCCCAGCCAGAATCATCCATAATCTTCACGGTATATGCAATATTTTCTTCAAATAAGATAATTCACTAGGCCGCTGAGAGTGCCGCACTTGCATATTTTATACAAATATCAAATGGATGCCAGAGAGACGAGTCGGCTGATACCTGGGCCGGCCCTTAGGCCCCTCGAACCACTTTTTGTTGTCTCTGAAGATCAGCATTTGTTTTGGGTCTTGCCAGGACCAACGAGGAATCTGTGTGTGGGGCGAAAATACATATAGAAGGCTTGATCACAGGCCATCGCTTCTGTGAAACGGGTAATAAGTTTAGATTTAAATGATGAAGACGAATCTATCGCGTGAAAGGTTTACGTGATGGCAAGGTGTACAAGAACACTAAAGTATGGATACGATAAAAATAAATATTCTAAAGCTACATGAAGCTGACAATGTATTTCTTAGCCTGGAAATGATTTATATCACCTGTTAGTTAGGAAACATAGATAGTGTACTATTTTGTTGCGCGAAAACTGTGCGTTGTTTGTTTGTTTGCTAGGAGGGGGAGTTAGCGACGAAAGGCGAAAGAGAAATGGGCAAATCGTTCTACCTCAGGATTGCCAGCAGAAGCGAGGCCGCTTTTGTTGTCATTTAATCATTATTACACCTATTTGATGCGCGTTGCATTGTGGATACTAAACTTTGCCGTAATAGGTTTTTGACATTTACTTCACAAACAACTTTGTTAAAATTGCCAATGACATTTTGTGTTGAATATAAACATTCAATAAAATTGTGGTCTAAATGATTACGTAATAGACATATCGAAAGACATTACATTTTGGTTTACATTTTATATTAGAAAATTTGATTTAAATTGCATTGGTCTAGTTCGTGATTTACAAATTGACTCTTATTATTTATTACTGTCGGTTATGATCCCAATAACGTATGTTTGACGCCTGCTTTTAAAAGATTAAGCAGGGTGTCTCGAATATTTCCAATCGTCAACTTTACTTTGCACTTCATGTTACCAATTACACGGTCATAAATTATACTCTCGTCTCAATTAATCTAAGCAGCATTTACTTTCATGTTGATAATATTTACTTTTTGTTCTTACTTAAAATGTAACTGCTATGTATGTTGCTTTTTCATGACTGAATTCTTATTTAGCCAATTTCTCGCAATTGGACCTACAGAATCATACATGATTGTAACGGTAAGTCAGCTGTACATCTCGTGATGTGCACGTAACGTATTCAAACTATATTCTCAGTTTGCCAAAGACATTATGTTAAATTTTTCTTTTTTTTTTAAGCAGCATTTACTTTCATGTTGATAATATTTACTTTTTGTTCTTACTTAAAATGTAACTGCTATGTATGTTGCTTTTTCATGACTGAATTCTTATTTAGCCAATTTCTCGCAATTGGACCTACAGAATCATACATGATTGTAACGGTAAGTCAGCTGTACATCTCGTGATGTGCACGTAACGTATTCAAACTATATTCTCAGTTTGCCAGAGACATTATGTTAAATTTTTCTTTTGGCTACTTCCAAAAGACAGGTCTTGCTATCATAGCATATGGATGGAAAACCTTTATTTCCACTTCTTCAGTACTATTTATTCAATACTGGTCTTGTTTTTGATAAGCAGCTTTCTTTGCCTGTCGCTACAGAGCAATTGGAAATCAAAGCCGTTCGTACGGAACGAATGTGAACTCACGTATGACATTATTAAGTAAAAATAGCACCAATTGTTATGGTTCCTCAATACAAATATTGTGATGTTTAAAGGGGCGTGCATAATGGAATAATTATAACTTTGGTAGCGATAAATCTTCTCGAGCCCTGGCACTTGCTTATGCAAAGAAGACAAAATCAACTATGCCCTTTATCGTCTTTGATACTGCTTGAGTCGTGGAAATCTTTCTTCAGGCACTTCACGTCTGGCCTATTTATTACTGTAACAATAAAAAATTACCTAACGATTATCTTCTTGGTTTACCGCTTATTTAGTCTTCTTTCTCTGAGGACGATTCATATCAGAATCCTGAATCAGCTCACCATCGGCCCTTATGTACACTGGTACCACGTGATCCATCACTTTACCCGACGAGTCTATTCTTAACTAGACCACCCTATGCTCCATACGCGGATATCTATCAAAAAGGCCAACTTAAGACGCAGGGGAAGATCGTTACAGTATTTTCTACTTTGACATAATGCGATTGTGGAGATTTGTAATTGTCTTTCTGTTCTGTCATTCAATATGGCAAATTTAACTCTCATATAAAGTAAGAAATGAAAAAAGAAACATTCTCAAAGGCCTTTGATAAATTTCAATTAAATCTGACAGAACTCTTTCTTGTATTTGACTTTTGACATTACCTGCCGGATGAGATATTTCAGGCCTACTGAGGCATTTCATTGTATCAAAGTATCTAATATATGCTCATACATCAACTCATTTTTTCCAAGTTTACTGAACTTGATCACCTCATCAACTTAGATTTTGTCCGGTCTTTATTGGGTTATGCGCTTTGTTAGAGTTTGACAGTCCAATCAGAATTTGTGCTCACATGTGTCAAACACACCTCTGATTAAATAAGTGTATTGCTCTACTATAGGGTTTAACTCTCTCTCTCTCTCTCTCTCTCTCTCTCTCTCTCTCTCTCTCTCTCTCTCTCTCTCTCTCTTGAAAACATAAATAAGTACCTATATTTAAAAAACAAATAAACAACAATATTTCTTTGAAAGCTTGATGCTTTCTACCCTTTAGAACAAAATCTATGATCTGTACATGATAACATTTAACCGCGTTATAAAAAAATATACATGTATAAGATCTCAAATTTTAAACACCTTCTTGTATAGAATGTACAATAATAAGCATACATGAGAATGGAATCCACTATATGAATATTTTGTGTTATCCATTCGTGAAGTTTGTTTTTCGTCCTTTAAGTTGGAAAATGCCCTTGACCAGACATAAACCCCTGGTCTAGCTTTTGTGAGCACATGAGTGTCTCGTACAAATTTTTGCCATGAACTGTCTGTGGCACAGTAGAGAGGGGATGCCTCTTTGGGTCGCTTGATCGATAGATGACGTACTACAGTTCCAAGATTTGCACTACTCGCCCTTCTGCAGTGCCTTTGCAATTCTCCTCAGCTCATTGTTGCATGTTCCAGTATGAATGGGATTGCGCCAGAAGGAACGATCATGTACGAGATATTCTCAAGACACAGGATAATTGTGGAAGTGCTTCAAGGACGATCTGAGGGAGTGTTTAAAGCGTTTATTCTGATCTCGTTGATATTGCTTTACCTCTTTCATCTCACCAAACAAACATTTGTTTTCGCTCGTCTGACATCCTGGTGTCGTGGCCTTCCCATCTTATCTGTGATTTCAAAAGCATAGTACGCATGCTTGGAATGGCTGCCCGTGTGAAAACCTCAATGTATAGGATATTGTCCTGCCATCTTATTCTCATCAGTTTCATCAAGCAGTCCATGTAAAAATGGTTCAGCTTTGTAAAATCTTAAGGATTGTTTACAGATTGATGCTACAATACATTTACCAGTAGTGTGCCAAAAGACATGCTTGCTTTGGCGATTCAGGCGTTGGTTTCGTCATCGATGTGGACTAAACGTGACAGCGTACTGTGAACTGTGATGGTACGCTGTACGTAAGATTTTCCTCGTGCATGTCGATGCATTACCTTCGTATTTTTGACACTGATTGTGGGACCAAAATTGTCAGAAGCTGAAGGAGAATGGTCCAAACACTTTAGCATGTCAAACTCGGATTTCACATTCAGAGAACAGTCGTCAGCAAATAGGAGATCATGAAAAGTAACTTCCTGTCACTTCGTCTTCGTCCATAGGCCCCTTTAGATTGAACAGCTTGCTATCAGGCCGACATCGGATGTAAATTCCAATGTCATGGTCACGCAAAACATCATTAATCAGAGAGCATCATACTGAAGAGGGTTGGGCCCAACACACAGCCTTGCTTAATTCCATTGGGGACATGGATTGTCCAGGTGACTTACTGTCGTCTGCGTTGGCGAGCGCAAATTGCCTTCATGGAATTGTCGAATGATTACAACGAATTTCTCTGTGCAATCAGCTTTTTGCATGGTCTTCCAGATGCCCCCACAAATGACTGAATATCTTGTACATGTTTGCGTTCTGTTTCTGGCATTTCTCCTGGAGTTGACGACTTGCAAACACGATATCTACGGTCTCTTGTCCTTTTCCGAAACCATACTAACTCACAAGCAAGAGTCATTGATCAATTTTATGCACAAAGCGATTTAGTGGAATTCTGTGAATTGCTTGCTATTGACAGCAGATAGATTCCCATAATGTTGTTGCTGGGTTGTCTGTTGCTTCTCTGCTTGTACAAGTAAACGATGGATGCATCCTTGTAATCATGGTGTATTGTTCCTTAAGTCCACATAGATTGGAAGAATTCAGCAAGTTTACGTGGCGTGCGGGCTGCGGCTTTGTTGATTTCTGCTGATAAAGCATTTGCTCAAGTTGCTTTATCATTTGACAGCAGGTCAATTGCTTTCACAGTTGCGGTCAGCGTTTGAAGATCAGAAAGAGATATGGTGCTTTCCATTTTGGGGCATCGATCAATTACCTGCTCAATGATAAATGATTGGGATTGAGGATACTGTTTTAATGTTCTTTTCCTACTGTAATATTTTCTCTGTGTCAGTGAGGAGTGTGGTGTTGTCAGCACGCGTTTTGGAGAGGTTCTTGATGACTGTGGCCCATAGATTGTCATCAGAGCTTTCTAACAGTTCTTCATGTCATTGCTGCATACATATAATCTCATCTGCCTTGTTGATCAGTCATGAGTCATACAACTCTGCATTTACATTAGACAATCATCTTGATGTTGCTGATAGCTGCATCCTTGGAAGTAATGTCTGGCTAACAGGCCTTTTTTAGCCGATGTTGCTCATTGAGTAGTATATATATGCAGGATCATTCTTGTCTTAGCAATCTTGGCATTTAAGTTTGATAGGACCGAGGATTTTGGATATAACGGAGCCTCTGAAGGGTGCCTAGTTATCATCGACATTCTCGGAGTTTGGATCAATTGTTTCTAATAGACTGCACAGATTTTTAACAAACGCCCGCTTCAGATTATTTGGATTTGAATTTGGAAACATTCCGCTTTTGGGGATCTTCTTAGTCTTTCGGTCGTCCGCTAGACTGATTCCGGATATTGATGTTGGAGACTATAAGTCTGTGGTCAGTCTAGTATTTTTCACTTCTCAAAACCTACCAAGACGTCTTCTTGAGGATTAGGAGGGCCAAATACTGTGTTGGAGATCGGACGTGTTCAACATATTCCTCAGGAGGATGCTGAATTTTCTCAAAGCCATTTTTGCCGATGACACCTGGCCATGTCTGGTGTACTGCGCCAGATCCAACATTAGAGTCATCAAGGAGCCTCTCTGCCTTCGATACTTCTGCTATAAAATACAATAAGTCATTGATCTCCTGTGTGTTGGTTATAGTAATTGCATGGGCTATGATGGTAGTTGCATGTCTTTTTCTAGGCAGTAGGAGTCTCATCTGCATTGATCTGTCATTGATACCCTTTACGAGATGTGTGAGCTTGCGTTCAAGGCGTAATTTGATGGTAAAACGATCACCAGTTTCACGTCAGTCTTCTTTACCTTGCCCACTCCAGAACAAAATGTAAACGGTTCATACTTCGATGAGCTGTCCTTCCTCAGATAGGAGAGTTCCGCTCAGAGCTTCAATCTGGATGTTGAATCTGGCCTGTTCTCTAACTACTAGAGCCGTTCTGTTCTTTGGTCTATCTGTTGATATACTGCCATTAGTGTGGACACATTCCGGACACCAGTGTCTTTTCGTTAGATGTTTGACCGTTAAGGTGGGATTTCCATCAGCCGCGATATGTTGACCAGGGTTATGATGAAGCAGGCAATGTTCCGGGCACATGTTTCCTATGCTACGAAGGTGAATAGTGTGATCCTAAATAGGGCTGTCCAGTCGCCAAGAGGCCGCCGAGTTCTGTCGGTCAACTGAAAAGAGATCATACACCTGAGCCGCCTGTATGAACGTCTGCAACTGGAACTCCCAGTGTATGCGTACTTGAGCTGCTTTGCTGATTGCCCATCGCCATAAAACTTGACGGTATGTAGTGGGGCATAATCTTATGACTTTCACCTAAGCTGGATTTAAGCGAGGGTAGTTGCACAGAGTCACCCTCCCTCTCTCGCCCAGGCCTGTCTGAATCCAGTGAAATGATAATGACGAAACCTCCAAAGACTAGTCTGGATGTAGTTAATGGCTATAGGAACCTACTGCACCTAGCCTATAGCCCGGATCTGTCCACACAACTATAGTCATCAACAGCAGACATTAGTGGTTACAATATTGATTCTATTCTTCGACGGCGACACTAAACGTTGCGATTGCAGCTGATAGTGTAACCGGGTAAATACTAAACGGTAGGATGAGATTAAGCGACACTTCAATGGATTTTTTATTCTACATGAAAGTAGAAACTATGTAAATTTCAAATTATCACCGTAGTGTTGAAGAACCAGTGAACCGCTCCGGTGGTCTAGTGGTTAGAGCATCCGCCTCGGATGCGAGAGGTCACGAGTTCGAACCCCGGCCGAGTCATACCAAAGACTTTAAAAATGGTACTAACAGCTGCCTCGCTTGGCGCTCAGCATTAAGAGGTTAGTGTTAGGACTGGTCGGCCTGGTGTCAGGATAATGTGACAGGGTGGGACATAATGCCACATGTCTGCGGCATGATGCCCCAGTGCTGGACATCACTATAAATTGTCACACTGCAGACATCGTAGCGATATGACTGAAAAAATTGTTAAAAGCTACGATAAAATTCTAAATCACACAATCACACACTTGAAGAACCAGTACATGAGAGGGGAAAACAGACACTCCATCTTGCTTCGATCCCGCACTCCCTTCCCAGCTTTACAATCAAAATCATTTTATAACTGGAAAACAATAATAATACTAATCGAGACAATTATTTCAGAAAAATCCAGGTACGTAATTATCACTTCAACATCTCCAGCCACGTGATAGCCAAGAAATATACAAAAGTCTGCTTTGCAGCAGATGGAAGTTTTGTTTAAGCTGTGCCTAAATGTTTAAGAATCAAACAATCGACCTTGTATCTACCAGAACGTTACTAAACATGAACACCGGAAAGCTCGTAATACGGCATTATAATGGTTCCGTTGGACATCAGTTCGTAATATATAACAAAAGTTAGCACAGCAACTGAGGCGACATGTAGATTGTTTTGAATATATTTTGGTTATAATTATGTAAATACATTTTTGAATATTCTAACGGGCTGGATATCAGGCCTCGACATTTGTTTAGCGAATTGTAAAGCTGTAGTTATAGCGGGTGGGTGTGGGTTGTCAACATTTACAGACAAAATTAATTTCTTTAGTTCCTACTGTTATCCATTATCAAAGGGTCTTTAATAAGATTTTCCTTTATATTTAATATTGGTATATAAGTGGATCATAAATTATCTTTAGAACTGTTTAAATTCATGATGAATCGATGTATAAATCTAGCCCAGGTATCGTTCTCGATTCCAGGATAGTTATATCGTTTAGAGGTTGCTTAGTCATCTATTTTTATATTAAGCAGTTTTTCTATATTGAAGATTTTGATCATTTAGGCAAAATTCGATGTATGTACACTTAGTTAATGCATTAAGTAATCTAAGGTTTTAACCAAAATTATTAAGGTAGGTTTTTTGTTATCAGTAAAAACAAAGTAATGTTGCCCATCCGAGCACGCGCTTGAATACCCAGCAAACGGCATAAGTTTTTCCTGCTAGGAGCACACTTCCACATCTTTATGCAAATTTCTGAGTTTCACTTCTGAAGATTCTGTGTGCTCACACAGTCACCGGGACAATTTTGTACCGTGAATTAAATATACGGCGGTCCGCAAAGGAAAATTAACTCTGTTTTTTATTTTACAAGCAATATGCACGATGTTGTTTCCAATATTTTGCTAAATAATTAACGTTATTTTAAGAATTTATTTTAGTATTATTTTATCCGGTCTAAAAGAAGGTTTTGAAGATTTTGTATCGAGACAATCTAAAATATTCATGATACGTATTTGTATTTGATTCTTATATGTTAAAATCAACATTTTGAGTTTAAAATATATGCGATGTCAACTCCAGTGTATCTTGCAGACCTGAATAAGATGTTCAGAATATATGTGACACAAAAGGTTTTGCATAATGAATCAACCTTCTGATCAATAGAAAGATGACATGCAAATATAGCGGGACATAACTAGCATACAAGTAATACAGCTTCGAGATGGAATATTTGCTTGAAAATGTATCACGATCACTATCGATAAATTTGTTTTCTCGCGTAAATCCAGCCTGCACACAGGAATAAGCATAGCTAAAACAGTAGAATCAAAGCTAAAACGATGCTGCGTTTGTATCTGCTTGGTTCGTTTATGTTTGGCTGACAGTTGCATGAGTCGAAATGCAGCACACATGTAAACAAACCTTTTGGTGCATTATGTCAAGTTCGCGAGGCACAGTGACGCATATATTTGCTTTGAGTGTCTGTATTAATGACTCGCGTATGTCTTTAAATGACGTTTATTAGAATTCAACGGGGGATGTGGGCGGGGTTGAACTATATATAAAGAATTTAAATTTATTGTAAATTCTGGAATAAGGAAATTAACGACTAACGAACGTCAGGAAGTAGATGTTGGCCTAATATTTAATACCTCTCAGTTTACCTCTAGTGATAAGATGCCACAGCCGCTACGACAACACAAACAAACTGGATTTTTGTGGATAAAGGAAAATACATATTCGAAATTTAATAACAGTTTAGTTTATGGTAGTGCTATTTATTATATGGAAACGACCGCAGAGGCAAAACCTATTTTTCAGAAATGACATTTGTCCTTGAAGTTAATGACATCAAGTTTAGTAGGGTTCTTTCTAAGGCTCGAGGATACATATATACCAATTATTAATGAAATTTATTCACAACCACGTAAATCACTTCCTCTGGTCTTTCTCATCGTCATTATAGATATCTAAACAGATTACTGGTGTTTAAACTCCCAACATAAATGTCCAAATATGCAATACGGGGTTGGAAAAGTCAGCGGAAACGTTTACAAAGGAATCAGTGGCTCTACTATCGAGGACATTGGTGCTAAAAATAGGTTTTTCCTGTGCAATTGACTTCCATTTACGTTCATACCTGTACGCAAATTAAGGTATAAAGTAACAACAATTTTAAAAAAAAAATGTATAAATTCTTCGTACACAATACAACCGGCCATTGTAGGGCTCTTAACAATCCCGCGATATTGTGAGTTCTGGTTTTGAATTCATACAACTTTTAAGTATCAGAATGGATAAGTGGCATGAGCTGTAATTACGATTATTTGGATGACATTCTCAGGCACTAAATTTATAAATTTCCAGTCTTACGAAGAGACATTATTCGAAATTTTAGACCACCGATCACTGATAATACATGTAGGCTAGTTAATGAGGGACCCCGTGATAAACAGCCTAAGAACAACGAAAGTTCAAGACGAGAGTCTGACAATCATAAAACTCACAAGAAGACCGTACAGAGATGTTTGGCATTTATAAACAAACAACAACAAAAGAAACAAACAAAAGTAAAACAGGAATTAGTGCCAACAGTATGCGTTAGTCAATAAAATGAAAGGCGAGTTTCATTGACCGCTTCCACAGTAATGGGATTGTCAATTACTAATTTTTCGAGAAACACCACAACCCTGTTCTTTGTTGGCAGCACCTGTTACAACTAAATATTTAATACCCTTGGCTTGTGACATGTTGCTTTTAGCATTATTTATTTTTTAGAATTTCTTATCTTTTACAGATGAAACTTTAGAAATTCAAACAAATCTAAAGTTTTCTCCAAACCTCAAAACATTGCTTATTTTTCGTCATAAAATAATTTAGAGATAGCATATTTTCCTTGATTGGTTCCCTTGCCCGGAACTATAGAAATAATACCCAGTTCCTCAGATTACCATGAAATATGAAGAAATGTGGTATATTGAATAATACATACGGTAAAACCATTCTTCGCGACTCCGCTGCTACAATCGCCCCACCCAACACCCTCAGTGTAGCGATCGAGAATGGTTATTGGTGGAAATTTGATTAACCTTATCAAGAGGTTAATTTCTCTGACGAGTCCTAATTAATGTGAAATAAAAATAGAAAAACGTACAAATAAAAAATTGTTGTTTTAATTTTTAAAAGAAAAACACGCTCGATGAATATATAGTACTAACTTTTGATAGCAATCCAGATCATAAACGTACGGGTAATGTTGTTTTGTGTGTAGATCGTCTCTGTTTTGCTATGTTATTCTTAGACCATTTAATATCAAAGTCTGAACGAAAATAATTTACTAGATTTCCAGTCAGAATGGATACAACCACGTATGTGATGCACACGGATTTTTCACATTGTAGTCTTTTTGTTTGGTTTTCTTTTCTTCGTTTTCTTTGGCTTTTTTTTTATTTTTGTATGGTCCCAATAAATCATGTCCTGTACTTTTGTTGGGAACTTTTCGATTCGACGTTGAAACTGGGTGTCTTGAATGTCACCATTCGTCATGTTTAATCTGGTCTTCACATGTGACAGTTTGATAAATTACACTCAATTCTCCACAAAGTTTAAAGGAAGATTAATGTGGTACGCCCCAGAGGTGAGCGTTTAATCTATTTCTCATTTTATACGCGGATACCCACTAGGTGTCTAATCAAATAAGTCAGAAATCACCTAGAATGATCACCTTGTTAAGGCAAGAAGTTGTTTTGATAGATTATTTTTTTTTATTTTCTTTTTAATGAATGTTACTTTGATTTAAGGAGAATGAATTTCTTTCGCCATAAACTTTTCTAGTTTTATATTACTTTGTTGCTGAAATCTGAATTCAAACAATATTGTGTATTGAATGCATAGATTTGTTGAACGTGGAAATACATATTACAAAATCCCTTCGAAAATGCCTGAAATGCTCCCCTATTTGTACTGTTTGCATATAAACATAAACAAACTTAATCCTTCCTTACATAGTAGACCAGGGCATGCAAGTCACTATACAGGTAATGTTACTTGCTAGAATATAAGCAAATGTTACAATGCAAATTATTGACCTTACACTGGCATTACACAGCCAAACAAGTGTTCTAAGATAAATCCATATCTGGCACCAGGCATGAAAGTATGGTTGTGTTTTTAAGGAAGTCAATGATATTTATTTCGTTCCTGAGTGAAATTGAACAGCAGTGATGTTATTCAATCATGCAAAGATAGTTCATGTTTCTCTCAGTTTGGTCTCGGTGTAATTATATTTTGCTTGCAAATGGGTACTCCTTTCATAACTCAAACATTAGCAACGATTAGACATACCGAATGATGCGACAGTTTTAGAGCTCATCCACTTTGTTCTTTCCAACCTGATTTGCAAACGTTCCATCGTAACAAAAGAATGTTTTATAATGTAGACGATAGTTATAACCCGTACAGTAAGAAGAGTTATTTTACATCTGTATCTATGATATTTTCATATTATTCACACTGGACAATGGGCTAAACAAAAGTTTAATAGAAGTCCATTTGAGGTTAAATGTTTTAAGAGTTTTGCTAAATATTAAGGAGTTCTTTTCCCTTGATAAAGTTTGCAATTCTGCATGTTTCGTGACTTAGTTCAAGAGAATCAGAGCATTGTACTTTTCATTAGTGGGTGAGCCTGGCACTCGTGAAATCTTTCCTTTGGCAGTTATTATAATTAATACGGTTTAGAGCACTGGTTGGCACAAAAGACCTCATTAAAGTTTAGTTTCCAAAAACGTTTCTGTGGTCTAGCTTGATCTCTTATCTGCAAAAGCCTTGTGGAAGTGCACCGCCAAACGTATAAGTATGCTTTCATTGAGCTGAAACACGTCTGGTACGTCTGCACAAGCTACGCATAAGACGTGTTTCAGCTCAATGAAATGATCGGGGCAATAGCATCCAAATACTTTTAGCAATGCAGTCGATTTGTCACATGGCTCCTGTAGTTAATGAGATCAAGCTGTACAAGAAAAGCTTTTATAAACGAAACTTTAATGTGTTTTGCCCCACACGCACTTGAAACCTTATTAACAATAATAACGTCCAAAAGAGAAGTTTAGTAGTGCCAGGCTCATCCTCTAATGAAAAACTAATGAAATGTTGTGATCCTTTCGAACCAAGCCGCTAATATGCATAAATGCAGAGTGACTTTAAAGAGGGAAATGGACGACATATTATATTGTACACTTACAAAATGACGCTAAAATTGAATTCTGTTTGGTTTGTATATTGTATAGAGTCCCTCTGTCCATTTTTAAAAAATCCGAAAAATCGAAAAAGGTGTATTCCGTAAATATAACCTGTCATAATGTACCAGTCATAACTATCGTCTAAACGATAACAGAGATCTAAACATGTGGCATTGTTCATTATCTGTTTATGATTTAATAACATAACTGCTGTTCCAATTACTCTCTGGAAAATAAGAAATGTCATTGACATCCATTAAACCTACATCCATATTTTCATGTATGGTGCCATGTCTGCATCTATCTTAAAACGGTTGTTAGGCATGGTAATGCCAGTGTAAGGTCATTAAGTGACATTGTAACATTTGCTTATTTTCCAGTCGATAATGTTACCGGTACAGTGCCTTTCTTGTTCCGATCTATGTGTAAGCAAGGATTAACTTTGCTTATAATTAATTGCAAACCGTACAGTTACATTTCTGGAATAGATCCCAAAGGTATTTGTCTAATCTGCAATGTCCGCATGCAATAAATTTATCAATTTAATACATATGTTTATTAAAAAAAAAAAAAAAAGAAGTAAAATATTTATGGGAAAGGAAATTCATTATTCTTTAATCAAAGTAATATTCGGTTGTTTATGTTGTGTTTTTATGTGTTTGAAAGAAACAGTTTTTGCTAAAAACAAACAAGTAGTAAAAACTTTTAGGTCACATTATAGGTGATTTTGGCATTATTTGATGAGATATCCAGTGGGTATTGCTGCACAATTGAAATATAGATTAAACACAAAACTTGCAGACGTATCAGTATAATGTTGTTTACAGCACAGGCCATTACTCGTCCTCAAACACTATTTAAATGTGGGGAGACATGAGTGTAAATTATCAATCTGTCACACTAGAAAACAAATTAAACAAGACGAATAGTGACATTCAAGGCGTACTCTTTCAATATGGGATCCAAACGTTCTCAACAAAGGTTCAGGATTTGCTTTACTGGGATCATAAATAAAAGTGAAGCAAAACAAAAACAAATAGGCACTATGAATAAAAACCTTGAGCATATCAAGTACATGGGATAACAATTAAAACGAAAAGTCTTCCCAGTAGATATTTAATATCAAATAGTCGAACAATAACATTTCAATAAAGAGTATGTCTTCACGCAAACAGCACTGAACATTCCATCACTGGTTATATGTGTATGTTTCAGCCTTGGATACAATTGTAAGGAAACTGATCATACAGGTGTGCAACCATTGAAAACGAATAGCAGAAGCCATCTTCAGTCCTTGACAAGATGCAAAAGTAATTCCAAATACACTACCTGTTAGGTGTCAGTGATTTTATTCAATCTTTTAGACCATTAGCTCCATTTAATTAGGTACAGGACTCATCGTGGTCACCACAAACTTTGTTTGTACTGCAGGAATGAATTTAAGTCCTCTCGTTACCAGCTTTATGTCTTCAGGTAAATTTAGAAATCAATAATGTTATCTTCAAAACTGAAGAAACAGCGCAATTTCCTCGTGCAAAAGAATTTTTATTTAGAACACGTCCGAGTGTGGGAGCATGAGATGACTAACAATCAAATCCTTTATATTGTACTTCCTGTAGATGCAAAACAATTGCCTCAGCCATAGACAGTTGTTTCTGCCAGTGAAAAGAAACTTTTTGACAACACCCACTCCAGTTCTACAAAGTAACAAGGTGATTATATCTTGTGCAGTTTGGAATCTGGCTCCTTGCCAGTTCTGTGCTAAGTTCAGTCGCTGACTGCATATACCAGCGTAAAAGTAAATTTTACAATCTTGTTATCCACGTACGATTTACGTACGTTACAGACTACTTAATAGTCACTTATGCACGATGTTTTCCTGCTGCTTTTTATCTTAATGGGCCAAGTCTGGATGTCAATACATCCTGTGTGTCAAGGAGTGAATATGCCACAGTTAGCTCTAATCGGTGGTTATTGTTGTACTCTGGACTTGAACAAAAATTACCCACCAATCAGATTTAAATGTGACATATTTGTCTGCGTGACATACTAAAAATGTAATCCTCATATTCGATGTAAGTAGGTAAGGTGCGAAGCAGCAGATAAACCTGGCTTAATGTGGTTCTTAAATAATCAGTCAAATACTTAAGTCGCATATGGGAAACAAATATGAAAGATGTTCATTGAGTAGATATATTAGTTGCTGAGAAGGGATAAAATGGTCAGCATGGAACTGATGGGGATTGGACGTGGGCACATATTTCAAACCATGTGAGTAAGCCACCTTATTTTCGTTAATTTGCAGAAGACGAGTATGTGTTCTCAATAGTTTTCAGTTTTACTCACATAAATTAAGGCCTTGTTAATGATACGGTCCTCACAAGTGAATCCACAATTTAAAGAATGAAAATAAGAAACTATTATTAGCTATTCATAGCTGCTGAAGACTGACGTAACTTTCATAGGATAAGTATTGTTTTGTATCGATTCTTCACTTCTTGTATTGCAACGGGTATTGATATTGAAAAAGGTATCGATGCATCGAAATATTAACTACTCGTTTAACCCCTAGTCACGACACCTTTACACAAGTCCTCTAGGGATGGAGTTTGCTTCCGTATTGAGACAACAATCACTCTTTAATATTGGAGATCACATGTCTTTTCTTTAATAATTGGGCAAGGCTGCATCACCTGCACCATTGCTGAAGGAGCCTTTGACTTAGAAATGACTGGCCGTCGGCTGGATGATGACATCGATGTACCGGTGACTGACCTTGATCTGCCTGATGAAATAGCCAGAATTTAGTTTACTGCCATTTCCGATGGTGACCAAAAACGAAGGAGTCGGAAAGCAACTACAAACCATCTATGGAGACAATTTAGAGGCAGCTGTGAATGAAATTCGTGACTCTTGGTTTGATGATGTTTTTAACAGCAAAACGGCGTTTTTAAAAACAACAGCGTCCATTCCGATTATACCGTCCAAAACAGCAGAATAATGCCCTGGACCAAAAGATATGGCGTGAGTATTACCGAAGAAGAAAAGCTGTGCTATACTCCTTTTTCTTGACAGAAAAGGCCCATGAGAGGGCCAATATATAAATATCTGGCAGTAGAACAGCCTCGAATAGAAGTCAGCTGCGATCAGGACAGAAAAATGCAAAATATGCAAAAAGAATTGTCGGCGAACACGATTAGGTACACTGGTGATGACCTATGTGAGGTTCTCAGAATACAGGACACAGAGGTCAAGAAGGTGACGACGATCTCTCTTAGGAAGCTTCTGGGCATCAGGAGGGCACTGCAAACTCACAAACGTGCGCTTGCAAACAATCCGCTAAGACCAACGAAATTAAACGACATAAATTCAAATTACACAAAGAATGATATTAAGATGAAAAAGAGCGCAAGCAGCTAACAGCTTCACTGGCGGCATACAAGGAGAACTCGATGGCCTTTTCCAGGAGACCGACGAGCTACAAAGAAGTTTCAGCAAACAAGATACTGCTATCAGACAAGTTCTCTGCGAGGATACAACTCTTGACGAAAAGCTTCCTAATCATCTTTTGTGAGCAGAGCATCACGAACACCTTGATTCTCGCCACGGTAAGGTTATTATACAATTTTGCTCGCCGTCACAGGAGGATGTGGGGCGGCACAATGCCATCTCCAGCCTTAGCTCTTAAAACCAGGCCCAGCCGGCACAAAAGATTGTGTAAAAAGGGAATCTGGAACAGTTAGCTGGGATGCTGAAAACTCAGCAGAGGAAAAGGACTATCGAGTTAACCTTGCTTAGGACCACTGATAATGCCATCAGCTGACTGGTCGGAAACCTTGTGGTGCTTATCATCACGAAATATGTTGCATTTAGTTCCGTTATTTGTTCTTACATGAATAAAGAACGCGAGATGGGCTGCCAAGAAAACAGATGACCTCAAGCCCCACCGATATATCACCTACAACAAGTGCTTTTTTTATTGATTTCGTGATCGTCGACATTTATCTATGCTTGCCCGCGTTTGTGCTCACTTTAGTTCTAACCACCATGTCTTCTGAATATTGGTGCTATAACCCAATAGCCGCCAACTTTATGCTCCACGTCAGACGGGATTATGTAAAGGCCGACTCTTAAGACGTAATCGAATTTGGTTCTGGTCTTTGTGATCGTGTCCTGGTAATTTAGTTGACCAATTTGGCACGTTGTCAGGGCCAGCGATTTATGTTCTTACGATCCTGAAAAACTCATTTTTGTCATCTAATACCTCACTTACTCCAATGATGGAGGTAAGCTTCATGGTTTGCGTGCAAAGGATTGCCACCGCATAATTCAGGACGCTAAAGTTGAGAGGTCGTGAAACCCTACGACCTGTCTAGCATTAAGTACACAATCCCATTTTTTGGTCGCACAGTCCTCAAGCTGCGCTAAATATGCAACATGTTCTTTCCCGCCTACCGGCACTCCCCACATATAATGCTCAGTTTCAAATATGGTGGTGTCTGGCATTTGGGAGACCTTCGCATATGCCCAGGTCAGCTCTCTGGGCTGCAACCACCCCGCCTCGGGCGCAGTTGATATACATTGTGCCCAAGTATTTGTGTTTTGTCACGCTTAATCCTCCGAGTGCCCCCTCTATTTGTTAGAAAGTAATCACAAATGGTCTCCTATTCTTTTTTGTCAGTCTCGTTTCAAACTCATTCTACTTTTCTGAAAGTTCCAGGCTTCTGTCAATGTCGTTAACATCATCGATGACACTTTGGCTGTTGTGGCGATGGAGGGTGGAGTAGCAGGAATTGGCCAGCTATTGCGATGATCGCTGCCGTCATTGCAATTGGCATCGAAATTTCATCGTTGCACTACTAACTGCTGACATTAGCCGGGGTTTTTGTTAGAGGTGAATTCCTGGATCTATTTCATTGTCTGATGCTTAAGTCTTGTCTACCACCGCTATTCATACTCATGTTCATCCTTAAACTACATATATACCTAAGATAACCTGCAAATAATTTAACCTTTAACCTCTATATAGCAGTCATCTATATGTAAAGAACAGGTACACTAGTTGCCATCAAAATGTTTCTTTATGCACATTTTCCTGTATATGAATGTCGACTGGCTCGTAAAGCCAGATTCCGCAAGCCACATGGGTGACCTTTGTAATCAAGTTTGACTGTAGATTCACGCATGCTGTACATCCATACGTTTGTTATTAGTTGATCAAAGAAAGTAAACATGACATAGTATGAACACTATATATTTTATCTCATTTAGGGGCGGAAATATGTATCAAGTTGTGAAGTACTGGATAGAAAAATTGATAAAATCACTCTAGTATTTTTAACCAAACAGAATTCTGGAAAACTTATATAACAAATTGCATGCGCTGAAAAATTCACGTACAGTCGTTAATTTGAACAATTGAACACTTGGATATGGAATAAGATCACATGTAACATTTCATTACAACGAATAACACCTCTCTAAGTAAAGAGAACGGTTGCAACAATCAGTGATCTTTAACCGTTATACGTAAAATCAAACCGTGATACTCAAAAACAAAATAATTCCCATCTCCAATGGAGTTTTTAAAATGTGTACTTCAGTCATGGCACATAATGGTATGGTTTCACACAGGCTGTAAGCTATGATGTGAAAGACAAACATATTTATGAATAAGTAAACTATATCAAAACCGTAATTAACAACCGCAAAACCTGAGTGAGTGGAAAATCAAGAAAGTATTCCTTGTTCCCAGGTAAATAATTCTGAGTATCACTTTGACTTTGTGAAAGCTAATTAACTATATGTTTGTTATATTATAATTGTGTAAGAATGAAAATACATTTACTTACAGAAGTCAGGCACTCTTCTTTGCAAAGATATCTTTTGATATTTCCTTTTCCCAAAGATCATTAGTACATGGCCTTGAGTATACCGAATATATACTTCTGATGATCGGCTATAGTCCCGCCTTCCAATTGGAATGGATTACTGTGACTGGACGGTGGGATGTAACAGAAAATGAGATACAAAGTGGTTTCCCTTGGCCTTTGCTTCTTTGTGTTTGTTCTCTAAATATGAGCACTTCAAATACTGAGTAGTGAACAAGGAAGTTACCTAACATCAAATGCCAGCTAATCGATTAATCTAGTGTCTAGCATAACGTCTGAGAAAGAAGGCAGACTTACGCGTTAGGCAATGATACGCCAAGTGTAAAATGCAAAAATTCATTAAATGAGTACTTTAAATTATCAACAATAAGCATCATTTATCGAGCGCCTTAATACTTCATCGTCTTTCATGTAGCAGTTTTCCTAGCAAGGATATTGTACAAATTAACAACAATAATTTTGGTACACTTTGTTAATGATATGCGTTAGATATTAAAAGGGCAAATTTATGGGATTTGTTACTTAGCAGAGTTAGACTGATACCAGTGTTTAAACCAAATATCATCCCTGTTACATTAGAAATTTATTTTCACACACACTAAACAAATATATTAACACATACATGGGCTTAAATGCTTTTCTTGTAGCTTCAACATTTTTCAGCGCTTTCTCAGCATTATATGCCTTCAGCTGCATATAAACTACGAAACCTTTCTTATTAGTTACATGTGCAGAAAAGTTGTTCAACCATCTATCGGAGCTGTTCCGTATGTTCTTGACACAAAGGTCTATGTTTTCATTCAACCAATATGTGTTATCTGATTTGTGCATGTGTAAACTGAGTATCGTTCGGAATGTTGCCGCTGCTATATGTGTAGCGTTTCTACACCTGCAACATATTTTCTCTACACCAAATAACAGCTATATATTTCGTATTTGTCTAAACTCTTCTACTGAAAAATGTATCACAGAAATACATCAAGCTAATCTGAAATAAATGGCAAAACTTACAAACTGAACGACAGTTTGTTAAACTATGGGAGCAAAAATTGAAAATTACCTATGCAAGTAGTCTATATACAACAGTGCTTTTGACTTGAGGTACGATTATGTTAGAAACATATGAACAAGAACTCTTTGAAAACAGCACATATCTTAGCTTTATCTGCTGAACAAAGATATAAAAAATATATCCACTGCCCACATTAACTAATTCATACAAACCGGAGGAAGGCTCATACGTGTATCGAGCTTTAACAGGGGGCTTCACTGCGAGAAAGGCTATATCTTCTACGTTTGCAAGAAACCATTTTTACATTAAAGCCAATCATGCTCAAACTGTCGAGCTAAATATTTGGGTTTGTGCTCCGACAATTGCCTAAATATAAGCGAGAATACCCCGGCTACTGTAATGCCTTTCGGCTTGTTCAATACAAAATAGCAAAAGCTGTTTAATGCCCCTTCAATGGATGCCTACATTGTACATCTTTGAAAAGTCAAAAGCATACGTGTTGGAGTTCTGTGTATCACGGTTCGGCTTGTAGCCGCTGTTGACGCTATGGCTATTCATCGTATACATCTCTCTCTCTCTCTCTCTCTCTCTCTCTCTCTCTCTCTCTCTCTCTCTCACTTCAAAACAAGTGCAGAGCACTTGTTTTGTAAGCCATCTGTAAGAGCTGCTCCAAAATGGGTGATCTTCACTTGTTCTGGATACCTGTTTGGAGCTTTGAAATGTTTCATCCAGACTAGGATGGATACAAAGGTTCGACTTCCATCGGTAACAACAGATTTGATGTTCTTAATTTCCACATCCACAAAATCCGGATAAACATCACCGTTCCTGATAGGTATTACATTATAGATGCGCACAAAAATGAAATTTCGAACTACAATGCAGGCCAGTATCATGCTTACATAACGAAAGCTGGATATTAGATCTCGGTCCTCTCTTTGGATTTGCCTCAAATGTATTTTTCTATCAGGCACATGTTGTACCTAATACCCCAGGGTTTATCAACATCCGGCCGCTTTATGTTCACCTAGATGAAATAAACTCAACTGGGAATATTGTTGTTCGAAAATAAATGTACCATGTTACACGTTTATTCGTTTGGGTGGTGCACCCTAATGGAGACGAGAGCTGTCCACAATGGAATGCTACGTTGGTGTAGACTATGTGACGCTGGCATCCAGAAGCTCTCAATACGCATCTTGGACGAAAAACATTCGCAGGTTAATATGCTGGAGTACACCCATCATTCTCGAAATTAACGAAGTTAACATTCTGTGAGTCTACTTTAGTAACGCCAATGAAAGAGCTTTCGTTTCATCATACCCGTTTAATGAAACACCAGATGTTGAAACGTTAGAGAAGAGGCCAGCAGTGCTAGCATGTCCAGAGTCTGTACTAGCTGTGTACTTAACGGCAAACAGTAATACGTCTATCAGAGGAATTTACACAATAAATGCGACTGGTTATTAACAACGAAATTCAACGTAAAACTTTCTAAACGTAACGCTCAACAAAAAATATCACCGTTCTTGGCATCGGATATTACTTCATTAACTTCCTCAGAGGTAATGGATCGTGAGCATTGCTTTCAATCGATGTAAATGGAGTCTAACGGGTACAAAATAACAGCAGTAGTTCCGACGCAGGACACGAAAGTTTTAAAACAAGCTTTGCGTTCTTGTTTGGCTGCTGGAGCCACAACCCGACATTAGCTCTTATCGGGATTCTCATCCATTCGGACAGTCTTGGGCGTACGCAATTAGAACTAGCAATATGCTTAGATTAAAGGTAGCAATATGCTTAGATTAAAGGTGAACAAGCAAAGCCACGGGAAAGGAGGGACCAGACGAGAATTACAAGTCAATGGTTGCGTCTGCCAATCCTGCGATCGACGATGAGGACTGAATATTTATGCAGCTTCCACGAGTAATGTATAATCTTGTCAAAGGATACAAATCAGTCGTGTGAGAGTATCCGTATCATCTTGGGTTGACAAGTTCCGGTTGGGGTGGAACGAAGATGCATAGCAAGTATATATCGAGAACTAGGAGTACCCAGACATGTTTCTTTAGCCACTCCATGAACAGCTAGTGTTAACTGTTCATTCGTTGTCGAAATGCCAAAGTTACTGTCCTCGGGACATCTCGAGCGCGATTGCTAATATAAAGCCCACGTGCCAACGAATGGAGTGAATGGTATCTGAAAATCTTCGTAAGAGTGTTAGCGGGCGTGTTGAAGACCCTTTAATTTCCATATCGTGTGATATAAAGCACACTGACACCGTCTTACCAGTACATCGCGTCAACAGGTTAGAGGTGCATGTCAGCAAGGGAACTAACTCCCACCTCAGCTCTGTGATACTTTCGTATCAAGCTGCTTATAGGAGAAATACAATGTCATACCCATAAATCTAAGACTCACAAGAAATTTGCCTGTAAAAGGTTTATGAGGACGAGTCCTCCTCACGAGCAGAGACTGAACAAAAAGTACATAAGCGTAATGAATGGCGTGGAAGATAATGACGCAACACTGATGGCTGTGTCTATGGATACCAGCGTAGTAGGCATTAGAATATTGTCAAGAATCATTGCTGCCCCCATTGAGATTGCCCTCCGTATAACAGGCTGATTTATTTAACTGGTAATTTTATCAACCAACGACTATCCATATAAGAGAAAACAAAAGAATATGAAATCAGCGTCTCGGTCGAAACAAGCTCATCACAATGCAGACCACATATCTAAGATGCTACACGACAACGCCATCTCTGAGAAAGAGTTCAAGGGTATCCTCGATGAAGTGAACAAATACACAAATATACAAACATGAAAATTAATATGGGCCGCGTAGCCTGTTGAAGTGCCGAAGCTCGCGAGGAGAGCGTGAACAATATTGCTTGAAATTCATCGTAAGTTTTGTGTTGTATGTCGTAACGACAGAAGCAATAGAACCGTCGGAACGTAAGCTTTCTGACTCGAGACCTATTCCCAGCGCAACACCAGCATACGATGCTGCCTTTCGGTAACTTGCGGACAAAAATATATGTTGCGACAGTGGCCTAGTTTACCCCCTATGCCTACTATCCTTAGTATATTTAAGCGAATTATAGCCGCCTCGCACTCTGTCGTCTTGACTGGATATGACCAACAGGTTCGCAGTAGAAATTTGTTAAGTACCAATGCCACTTTCAATATAGTCCTTCTAACAGGCCTGCTTTGAAGGTAAATTAGAAACTCATTAGAAACAAAGCTGTCACAACCAGAGTCACCAAATGCACAACGGCATCAACAAGAAGGTATCTGGTGCACGTTTTAACCATAATACATTAACAAATAAAAATCTTAATTTAGATATTGTATAAAGAGTCTGTTGCACAGTAATATGGGACCACAAGAGGAAGTTCACGGGGTTCGATGAATAAATAATTATGACGAGATAACAAACGCTCTATGCCAGGCAAACAAAAGAACTTTTTTTTTCTAGAAAAAAACATAATATGTGTGTTTTCAAAGCATCGCAGAACTAAATCGATGGTACAAACGTAAATTTAGGTTTGCAAACAGATGTTTAAAAGAGATCGAAACAAATAAACTTTGTAGCGTGTATATAGCCTTGTTACAATTCATGGTCCATTAGGAATTCTCTGAAAAAAAGTTCGCATGTGCCCTAATTCAACACAAAAGGATTGTCAAGTGGCTGCATGTAAAAAAAAGGGACAATGATCCGCTATCCGAGCAAACTAACTGTTCTAGTGCCTCCATGCGAAAGTTGGGGCAGGGTGCGCTTGGCCGAAATTTCACTCTGCTGCGACTTCATCGAGGAGTGTGTGCCATCCCTTGTATCTCTAGAACGTCTACCCAAGAGATGACCATTTTTTTCGAACATATATAGGTTTTGTTTCTTTCTGGAAAACATGTCGGACCGTTGACATTCTTGGGGTCGAGAAAAGGATAGCTGGAGAAGTGGCGACTGCTGACTCGTTTTCTAGTGCTTCCAGCTATCTTCTGTGCCACCTTCCCGACTTCTACAGCCGTAGATATAGCAATAGCCATTAAAATAATAATGATATCAAAAGGAATAAAACAAAACATCAATGTTACAGGTTTTACACTTATTCCGATCATTATTATTTGTGTGGTAATTAATATTATTACGGAAACAATAACATCTCCATGATATAATCCATGGCTAGACCACTTTATACAAAACAAAAAAAATAGTTGGTGCCGTTGCGCCTCATTTTCTAGGTCAATACCAGCTTGATAGACAATGTGTAGTTTGATTCTAATATTTCAGGAAATTCAAGTATTAGCATGTCTTTAATCTTACCTTTTCTAATTAGGAACTTCTTTATCTTCGTTTTTAATCTGGTTTTAATTAAGGATAAAACCTAAATGTTATTCTTTGTTTCTTGTCAGAATTAAACTAACGAATATGTGTTTCGCTGCGCATTTAATCTGGGCAGTTATATTGCTTGTTTGTTATTTAGATGCCCGACTCATGAATGATATTTTTTGGGAGGCATTTTACATGTACAAGCTAGCACGTGCACAAGTAGTACCTATTTCGTATGCAAATAGTTCTTGGACGTAATTTACCTCCTAAGCAAAATAAAGTCATGCATAATAGATTATAATGACATGTAATAAAGATAGAAAATTTATCATCAGGAATCTAAACTAAGATCAAGTATGAGGGATTCTATTCAAATAATGTTCAGTGTGGCAACATTGATTTAGCTGTTATTAATAGACAAAATGTGAAATACTATTACAAAGCACTGATATTTTTCATTCTGTCCGAGGCCATGTGTACATATTTAATGTACATGGGTAATGGCTGTTCTACATATTCTATATAATCTTCTGTGAAAGCATCTGCTATACGGTGTTGAATCCCCAATTGAGAGCTACAGAGCAACCGCACCTTCTATTAAGCGTATGAAAGATGTGTTTAAAGTATTTTCAGAGTTTTTTTTATTTCTTTTTGTTTTGTTTTGAAGGGTTTGGGGGTGGGCTAAAGAACGGTAAAATTATGTCAACAAGTTTGATTGTACTGAAACGATCTCAAATTGTTTTGAATTATAATAGAAATATGACGAGGGATGACTTGATTACAAACTCCACCCGTCTCAACCATCAATACGGTAGCGTATCTCAATTAATTATCCTTTATACAAAATTCCGTAAAATTATAATTTGCATTGATTAATTGATAAATTGGGTTAATACTATTTATAATGTGCAATGAATGCTACTCATATTGTCTGTTTGGCGTGTGTTCTTTCACAAAGCACTTTGATGTGAAATGATTTATATTAGAATAGAAATGCTATAAATATAGCAAAACTAAAGTTTAAATAAAAAAAAGTCATTTGATGAAGGTCTTTTGGAAATTTAGAAGAATTACAGAGTGTCTGAAAAACTTAAAAGCTCGGACTTTTGTATACAATCGTATTCGCAGCGTAACCAGTGGAACCTATTACTCAGTATAATTTCGAAATTGAGGAAGATCATTAGCAAATGTCAATTATATTTTAACGTAGATTTTATAATATTTACAGGTTTTATCTATATAAGAAATGTTATGACAGTGACACGTTTATACAAATATTTGAAGTAATTTGGAAAACTTAAACGAATTTACAATATGTTATAAACCGGTTGGAGATCAGGGAGCCTATAATTTTCCGTGGGTAACAACGTTTCTAGAAAGGATGCAGCCGAATGGAGAGAAAATGCAAAACCTATTTTAGATGAGACCTAACAGTGAGTTTTGGAGCGTATTTCGCATGTAATTCGATTTGTGCCATGCATAGATATTGTATCTGCAACGTTATGGTTACCATCATGGCCTGTCTGTTCACCTTTCATTGGACTAGTTCACTGTGAACGGTTCACCATATATAGAGAGTGTACATACAGCGTGCATTATACATGGACAATACAATTCTGCCTGGCTGTAGGCTTTTCACTATGCCAATTATTTCCCTTAGATAGACGTCGTTGTCGTCACTTATTCTACATCCGCAGACTACCTTGATCGACTTTCAGTATATATTGTTACAATGAACTATTTAAAAAATTATAGTTTGGAAAGGTGTAAAATCCCGGAACTTAAATCTTTCCTGAGACCGCTTACAGACACAATGAAACAATCTCAGCCAGATCTTCATATGACACTGTGTGGGTTTTATGTTAACACTCTTTGAATTCGTTGTAATGCATGTCCAGATGGAGCTATTCATGATTTCTGTTGATAAAATACTTCATGGGTACTGGAAATAAAGTGTCCAGCATCCGACAGATGGAAATTTAAATCTCCAAGTGAATAAGCTGAAGACTCAAATTTCTTTTGTACATTAGACCACCATGGCAATGTATTTTTAAAAAAACGAAGCCTGAATATTTTTTTCAAGTGCAAAGACAATTTGGCCATTAAGGGCAAGAATTGGTGTGATTTTGTGGTTTGGACCTTGAAGCAATCGCCATATATTAGGCGCATTCCATTCGATTTAGAATGGTGGAATATTATAGTAGAAAAACTAAATTCTTTCTTTTTGAAAGGAAATATTCCTGAAATGTATACAATACGTGAGCTTAGAGGTGGTCCATCGTACCAGTCGGTCAGCAATGATAAGGAAGAAAAATGTGATGTGATGTGATTTGGATTTTTAACGTAGCTTTTAAAAACTTTTCAGTCATATCGATACGATGTCTGCAGTGTGGCAGTTTATAGTGATGTCTAGCAGTGGGGCATCATGCCGCAGACATGTAGCATGATGTCCCACCCAGTCACATTATCCTGACACCAGGCCGACCAGTCCTAACACTAACCTCTTAATGCTGAGCGCCAAGCGAGGCAGCTGTTAGTACCATTTTTGTAAGTCATTGGTATGACTCAGCCGGGGATCGAACCCACGACCTCCCGCATCCAAGGCGGACGCTCTAACCGCTAGGCCACCGGAGCGGTGCAAGGAAGAGAAATAAAGTGTTTGATAATGACATAAGAAGGTAATATTTTCAGTTATTTATGGACTCCGTGAGATCTGAATAAAAGTTTACACAACAATAGACCCTAGAGAGTTTAAATGTTATCGTAGGGCTACAGTGTTTGCTAAATGGTTTCTAAATCTGTGTTGTTTTAAAGGCATGTGTTTTTAAAAGTCACAATTTTTGCCACAGAAATTTAAAGGTGATGTCATCACGATTATGGTCATAGCAGACTGCTGAAATATATCTAAGTTACAGCATATATAATACTAATTTGCTCGCAAAGTGGTGGCTGTAAATTTGTTAATCGCGTACCTATCTTCCAAATTTTCGTTATTTGTGTGACATATTCATAAGCATAACAGTTTTAAGAATATTAATTTGGAATCTTTTCCATCTGTCAACATAGATACAAAATTAGACAATTGTTCGTGTTTGTTGCACTTCTCTTTTGGAAAACGTTTTTATTTTGTGTAAACGGAGGGATGATGAGATGGACAACTTTAGGGGTTGTGATGTCTGAATTAAGGAACCCTTTGTCTGCTATAATGGCATCTCCAAGTTCACACATATTAAATAGGCCACTGTCTTTAGTAATTTGTTTGTAACTTGCCAGCAAATCCGATACAAATGTTACAGCCTCGGCAAGACTAACACCAATTAGCCCTTTCTATCTGCAGCAGGGAAAAATGCACGACCAGAGAGAGACTGGAACCCAGAACCTCCCTAGCTCAACACGGGCGCACTAGCATTTGAGCCACCCGAGCTGACACGCCTAGTCCTACCCATTTCACTTTCTCCCTGCATTTCTGAGATACGTCCCTGTGTCTCTAGGTCCAACTTCCACTTAACTGCACCCTCCCTAGCCAGCTGGAGGTGCAAATGTTGAATCCTATTGGCGGCGCCAAATGTAGCAGGGAAAAAATGCACGGCCAGGCCGGGGCTCGAAGCTGGAACCTGCCTAACTGTAGACGGGTCCTCTACCCTTTGAGCCATCCGAGCCGACACGGCCAGTCCTACCTGTTACATATCTCATATGTGATTTGTAATAATTTTACATCAATTATTTGTGCTGCAAGAACCAGGCGTTTCGGTGCGTAACTCTGTACAATCAGCTATCACCTTACTTCTATTAAACATCATTCCACATGTCGATGTTTTGAATGTAAACTCGATCCGCTGAATCTTCCAGTAAGAAGCCTAGTCTCAATCGCATCAAGACAAGAAAGAAGTCATCTATCAGACGCAAGCGTCTTTGACATACCTTTTCACTTGTAGCACCATAATGAGATGTCTGACTTGTAGCATCATCCTCAATTTCATCAAATAATTCATTGAAAGTAGTTGAATTTGGAAATCCTGTATATAATAACATGTTTTGGTCATCATTTGCAATATCCTCAAAAGTTAAAACAGAGGAATTAACACGTATCCCGCAATGAACAGTTGTCACTTGGTGAACAGGGGTACAATATGCAGGTGAAATTTCATTAAAATCACAATGTGTAGAAACATCCATCCTATGTATGATATTGGTTTATGTTCATTGATTGTTAATGTGAGTGGCATTATCTTCTACGTTTGTTGGTCCACAGTAATCATACAAGTGTACAGAGGTGTTCGAAGGCGATTCAGGTTTAGCTATAAATGATTCTGAATTATGATCTGAATCTCATTTGCAGCAATCTGTTGTTGAACAATGGCAGCATTTTTCACTGTCACCATATAGTTGAAGATCTCCACTGGGTGTATGTGTATTCGCCCTTGTTCCAATATACATACCAGTTTTAAAGAACAAACTATAGAGCTCCATGAAACAAAACAGTAGTAAAACCGGCATGTTGTTCCACTCAAACACATCATACTGACTCTGAGCTGGACAGTGCCCTTAATGCTACACAGAAAGCAAGAAAGGAACAAGTGCCACTTCTGGTACGATTCGGCCGGTGTTCGAATCCATGACCTCCCGCATAATAGTGTAATGAACTACCTAGTGAGCTATTTAGGAGGTCACATTCTGTGTTGTCATAATGGCTATTTGCTGTGACCTGTTTGTTGATATTTACAAGTACATGGTATACACTGTGTGTAAATAAGTAGAAAGTAAAGGCTCAAAAGAAAGTATATGTTACACCAGTCTACTGATTTAATTTGAGAGAACAAATATGTTGCCTTTTGAGTGAAAAAAGAGTTAGAGTTTAATCAGGTATTAAAACATTACAATTTTTATACACTACAGAATATGAATTATACCCCTCATCTTGTTTTAAATCGATAGGGCCACTTAACGACGTATGAAACGCCTTGTTCAGGAGAACTGAAGGGACTCGATGCTATTTCGAAGACTCACTTAAAAGCGTGAAATCATTCCTTACTAGCCGTAACCGCTGGAGCCAAACTCTACCTAGTTTATATCTCGCTGGAAGTCTGTGCAATGATATTGATTTTCCACCTACTTCCTTCCTTCTGAAATTGGTACAAATGCAACCATACTTGCGGGATTTTGCAAGAGGCATTCCTTGACATTGATGAATGGGTAGTCGGTGGACGTGGAAGATTCAGTGAAGAGTTCCAACCAGGGGAAGACAACAAGACTTATTGAGAAGGCCTATACACGCATGATGCATTAACTCCAATACTTTATCTATCGAGTGGACGGTGCACCTTTGGAATGTTACTCTACGAGGCCAAATATAACACGTCTTTTTTAATATAAGTAATATTAGTAACAAGCGCCCAACATTGATTTTCCCTGGTTAAAAGTGAGTATCCATGAGTCACGCGATCAGCCTATAAATGTCAATGAACAATACAATGATTCACGAACTGATTGTGTAATACTGACAAATGCAGTTGATACCTCTTTAAATAAATGAAAACATATAAAAGAACTCCATCTATTTTAAGAGCTTACATTCTTCACACAAATGCCATTAAATTACCACTTTATGCAGCCCCTTCTTCACGGAAGCATTTACTTCGTAATTGATTTTATCTGTTTATGAGCAAGCAATATTGTGGTTTTTGTTTTAACAACACGTGACTTGACTAAATCTGCATTTTAAATGATCTGAAATAAATGAAACAGATTCAACCGTCATTCGTGGATTACATGTAATGTATTATCCTCAAATGTGTGTGATGTGTGATTTAGATTTTTAACGTAGCTTTAACAATAGTAGTCCATCGCTATGATGTCTGCAGTGTGGCAGTTTATAGTGATGTCTAGCACTAGGGCAGCATGCCGCATACATGTGGCATCATTTCTCAACCATGCGACATAGAAATCTTGCTTTTTTGCTAACCTTTCTTGTCCTATCTCAGTCCGGTCGTCTCGGTCATGGTGTCCACTCCCTACGAACTATTTTATAAAGGGACGCAACTATTTTATCAAGGGATGCAACCATTGTTGTCTTCTGCTTGCTTCTCTGGAGTTGGGTTCATATCAAACAAATGCCAACACTTTCAGGAAATTTACTAAAATAAGTTTTGGAGGAGAGAAACAAATAACTTAGAAAAGAAGTTTTTACGGGAAACAGTTAGGGCAAGAAAGTTTAACTCACTAATGAAAACAAATGGCTATGAAAGTAGATTTGCAAGAGTTGACTTCTAAACTCGTAAAATTCTCAAGCGTGAGAAAATACCTATATCAGAAATTAATAGTAAATAATGTTCCAGACACAGATCTCTAATTCCCATGAATAATCCAACCCACGGTCACTCATGCTACATTTCACTCTTCGTTATGGTCTAGAGCTGTGTACCCAGTATCCTTTCATTACTTACCATAGAATTTTTCTAAAGTAGAACTGATAAAAATGAAACATTTTCCTTGTAATAAATATTAATTATTTATTGTTAATTTCATATAACATCCACCTATTAAAAGTGATAATACCTCAATACTATCAAACGTGTTATGTTGTTACTTTCTCACACGTAAACATTTTGTACTTCGGATGGACAGGTAAGGCCACAGCCTTCATTAAAATATTCATATTAATGCGCTGTAAATAAACTACATTTGCATATCGTTTTAGACCTCGTCGAGCAAATATTTACAGTAAGTAACAATTATATCTGTTGTAGTTTTTTGTGTGTGAGGGTGTATAAGCAGTATATTTAGTTGGATTCTACTGATATGATTATTCTGACTTTAATAAAACATTATAAGACCAAATGACCTATAGAAGAATGTGAAGAAATAATAGTGAGCGGTGAATAATCTACGTTGGGGTTTGCTCCGAGACAAGGAAATCCCAGTCGCGGGGTTACATTATTTGTCTCTCCACGATGCTTTGCCGAGTGGGGAGACAAATAATGTAACCCCGCGACTGGGATTTCCTTGTCTCGGTGCAAACCCCACCATAGATTCTGCTATTCCCACTCAGTCGCATTATCCTGACACGAGGCCGACAAGTCCTAACACTGTCCTCTTAATACTGAGCGCCAAGCGAGGCAGCTGTTAGTACCATTATTAAATATCTTTGGTATAACTCGGCCGGGGTTCGAACCCGCGATCTCCAGCACCTAAGGCTGATACTCTAACTACTTAGGCTATCCGAGCGGTCCCTATCCTCAAATACTAACCTTAATTATTTCAGTTCAGACTTGGATTGTGGCGTGGATGGTATCACCGTTTGAAAGAATAACTGGAAATGAAAATATCGTTAAATCATCACTGTAACGTAATCTTAATTTACCCTTAGAATGCAACAGTGTACAAACATACCATTTTAAAACAACAATCCTCGCTGCTTAATGTGTCGAGACCTTTTAAACGTGCAAATTACGAGGCCAAATATAAAAGTTCAGAACAATATAAATAGCAAGATCTCTAATTTCTGTATCAATTTTAATACACGGTATAAAATATGAATTGAAGCCTTTATAAACTTACAATAAAAAATATGAATCTTACGCACCGTTTCTAGCCTATATCAAGTTTCGATGTTTGCTAAACAATTAAGAAATAAGAAAGGTCTGGTATTAATTATAGACACGTCTATAATGATAGTAGTATTGTCAGGTTTATGCATGGAATATTTTAAGCACTATACTTGAGCTATCGACATTATCAACTGCTTCCAGGACATAGTGTTTTACAGGATCATAACAATTATGCCCAAACATGTGTTGTTCTACTACATACTGCCGAAAAGCATGTAAAGGTCTTCTGTGATGCTTCGAAGTTCTAAAATACAATTTACAACATAAGTTTGACAAATATAAATATTTTAACCAGTTATATTGGTCAAAGGCACTCAACACCAATCAATGGAAAATGCATATCTTGAACTATTTGCTAATTCCACTAAAGTAAGTAAATTGCAGGTAAACGATCAGATGCATTGGCTTTGCTCTTAGTCACTGTCATTCGTCACATAAAACTACATAAAACATCATTAGCCACATGAAACCAAGGATTAAAAAGCTGTCAGAATAGAAAGTGTTAAATATCTTAGTGGCTGTCAATAGTGTATCGCGTGGCTTCAATGCGATATGGTCTGTAGTTAGCAAGCGACAGGACGTGTCGTTGTGTCATGTAGATAACGATTATTGCAGCATCCAAATTACACGAAACTTCAAAATGTACGGAAATTTGCGATTTCAAAGTGATAAGTATAACTGAGTAGAAAAAGCGATCAT
>JAECUM010007397.1:0-13329 GCA_016617855.1 Megalonaias nervosa | reverse complement strand
ATATATATATATATATATATATATATAATATCTTGTGTCATTTATGGATTCTAAGAAGTTTGAACACAACTTGAAAGTTACGGTTGCATCCTCAATTCCAAAAGTGATTGACGAAAAGACCGTCAAAGATAGGAGATACTGTTTCTTCCCATGTTGATTTGCTGGACCTTTTCGTTCCGTCAAAACCAAATTTGTCAAAAAAGTGTGATCGAACACAAAACAAAAGCTTTAATTGTTTCAAAGAGTGGCAAACGGCTTACACGTTACTGAAAGAAGTCAACGATAATAAAATTCCAACAGGATATTATATTAATGCACGACAACTCGTCGATACGGTTTCAATTATTTTCAGCGATCGGTTTCGCAAAGCACTGAAGAAAACTTGCCGAAATAAACTGAAAGAATAACCAGATAACTGTTTGGATTTTTTTCCCCGACGGTACAACGATGTTTATTATGTTTGCTTCAATTTATGTGCTATTCTGAGTGGAAACACTTCCTTCGTTCATATAATAGACATTTGCAGCAATGATTGGTCCTACAAGTATTTTCCTTTCCCTATCAAAACTGAATTGGAATGTTTCTAGTACGTTGAAAAAGATGCAATCAGTTATTGCAGATAGTTTTGTTTTACATTTCATATTTGTTTACTTTCGATAACACCGTAATATTGTATCTTCCATCATTATAGTTACAAAGATAGCTTAAGGTTTACCTAATCACGATGTCCGCGTTTTGATCCCTATTTTTCTATTACTTAAACAGGTTTACTGCAATTTTTATCAGCCACGACATCGTCTTTGTCACGAACGGGCGTTTAACAACAACATCGCTTTGTTCAACATACAATTTTACAGGTATATCAAATTCTTCATTAATATGTGCTAATATTTTCATTTTTCATCGGACATGTGTTAAAATGACTTGGGTATTTTTGAAATAGTATTTGTGGCCCTTTGTTTGTCATTTGCTAGAGTGTTTTTAGAATCCCCTCAGTTCATTAAAGAAGTATTTGTTATATTTATTCTCTACGTTGAATTAAACTTCTATAAGCTTCACCCATTGAGGAATATATATATATATATATATATATATATATATATATATATATATATATATATATAAGCAATGTTGCATATTCAGTTGTGTTGAACATCTATTTCGTATATTCACTAGTATGAAATACGGATGTCCAAATTTTGGTATGCAAAAATGTCCAAAAAAATACGTTCAATGACATTGTTAATTTCACCTCTGTTCATACGTCTTATTCTATGGTAACATTCTTTGTACTCAGTTTTTCTACGTTTGGAGTTTGTTTTTTGGAGTAGTAGACCGTTTCATAAGTGTGATTGTTAAGTCTGTCAGTAGTTTCATAGAATCAAATTAGGCAATTGTTAGAATGATAACTTTATTCTAGTATGTCTCAATGCCATACAATTTTCATAAAATTTTGACCCATGTCACTTGGAATCTGCACTCATTTACATTTCCCTTGAATGAATCTTCAAGTATTTTAGCTTTGACTCTTCTTAAATGTTGATTATTGATATGTCTTAATTCTTTTCTTGTCTTCTTATGTCTTCGTATTAAAGGACCTTTCATTGCTTTTCCTAGCTTGTTTTGGACTTGGTAAATCAAGAAACGCATTATCAATCATTGATTTGTTTAACTAGTAAAACTTCAATCCTAATTATTTATGTTGTGCAAAATAATTGTAGGTTACTGCATTTGTATGGCAAAATTTGAACTAGTTTTTCTGAGTTATACTGCACGCAAATTTTAATATTACTTGAAATTACCTTTCGATCAGTACACTCCAACATCAGTGGAAAGTCGGTTTGTTTCAGTTACCATAACAATAAACCAAGCCTAGATCAAGCAAGCTAACGCAGTGGGCAATCTTTTACAACCTAACTCCGAATTACTTTTACCACTAGATTTTAATACTGTAGGAATTCAGTTGGAATAAATTTTACCACAAATATTAATTTGCATCCTGGGCTATAGGACAAGTATAAAAACTTTACTTACGAAAGATTTTCTTTGTATTTGACCCATAATAAATTATACTGGAGTCTACTACAACCCACACCAAACATATATTTCACCGCACAGACCAAACATACTCGTCAAACTGACTTTCTTATGGCGTCACGATTTGAGGTGTAATTAGAAAAAGAAATAATTCGTTAGGCGAAACTTTTCAAGCCAAGCTAATGTTAAGGGTTGTGGTTACATTATCAGAAGTGTCTGATACAAATTTAGGATCTGACAAGGATAGATATGAAACATTTTGCTCTAAATGTACGACATTTAATAAGTCATAACTATGAAAAGGGAGGTAAATGGGATAAAATATATTTAAATTATACATAAGGAATAGTGATGATAACAGTCATATACAATATACGAATAAGAAGAGGAAACATAAAACATATAAGCCAGCTGTCATGAGTTTAGAGACCGGTTGAATCAGACTCTTGCAGGACTCCGAGAGGTCTACATTGATCAAGAGCCTAATAAATGCAACATACAAATAGTTAAGTCCATTAGTTCCATTTGCGCTTCAGCGATAAATGTCAACATAATTTATAATGCACTTTAGTAGTGGAAGAACCTATTGGTACAAAAGAGGGTAATCCGTACCACTCATATATACAGCGTGAGTTATATTGTTCCAGTCTAATGATTTGTAAGATTTCTTTGCACAAGTGATCCCTGTTTTACACAATATATATTTTGCTGTGACATGATTTATTAAGAACACACACTAAACTGTCCTCCAGTCAGTGACTTAACTAGATTTTGGTAAGTCTTGTACTGGACACAGGCAGACATCATTGGCGAAAATCCACTATGCCCACCTGTAGTGAAGGGGGACGATATAGCCTCAATGGCAAAATACATTACAGACCTCCCCCCCCCCCGACGATATAGCCTCAAAATTTATAGCCTCACGTAGACTTCTATGTTAAATTTAGGGGGTTGTCCTATAGCCTCAAAACAGAAAATGAACAGGGTGGGACTGTTTAGCCTCTAGGGAAATTGAACAGGGGTTGACGTCACAGTATTGGATACTGGCAACAATGTTCCATGTGGCTGACCTGAATACGCGCGACTACCCTAGGTAGGGTCAAACACAATAGAGACAGAGACATAGAAACATGGTTAGAAGCATAGAAATATACAACACAACCATAGATTGATGAACATCAACCTATCACAGCTAAATTATACAACAGACTAAAAATATTTTAGGCAAGAAAGAATAAATCTTTTCGAGGCATATGAAGTGGCCCTGAAAAGGGCCTTTGGGTTTCTTCTTCTTCTTTGTCTTCTTCTAATTCCTTCTTTTCCTCCACCAACTTCTTATCTTTTGTCCTACACTTTCTGTCTTCTTTTCCTTCTTTTCCTCCTTCTTTTTTTCCTTCTCCTCCTCCTCTTTCTGTTTCTTCCTCTTTTCATTTTCTTCTTCCTTTTCAATTTTTTCATTCCATTCTCTCATCCTCTGTTTGTCTTCTATATCTTTCTTTTCTTCCTTTTCTATTCTAATAATCTCATTTAAGATGTCCTTCCCTTTCTTTAAATTATTAATCTCCATACTTAGTCTATGAGGACTATAAGTCCCAAACTACATTCTAACTAGCATCTCCTCCACCATACCTGGTGTGTCTACCACCTCTTGCAATCTCAGTACCCTCTCCATGTTACTTGCCACTTTTTATACTTGAAGCACGGACCTGAAGGAAAGCATCCCTTACACTCACTTCACATATTATATACTATCCATACAGACGGGAAGAGAAGAAAAAACACACCATATCTACTATTCACACAAACGTACGCGAATGCACACAAACACACTATATCTACTATCCACACAAACGGGAAGAGAAGAAAAACACACCCATGTCTACTGTCCACACAAACGTACGCGAACGCATAAAACACACCATACCTACTATCCACACAGACGGGAAGAGAAGAAAAAACACACCATATCTACTATCCACACAAACGTACGCGAACGCACACAAACAAACACTCTACTATCCACAGAAATGTACGCGAACGAAAACACACACACACACACACACACACACACACACACCAGTAAAGGAGTGAGTGTTTATAGTCAAACTACTCTACATTCACACAAACTGGCAACTTTAATAGTGTCTCTTTTCTTGAGACCTGGTTAGCCCTGAGAAGGGCTGTTTTTCCTTTGAAGTCCAAGTGCACCTGGCTAATGGTGACATCTCCCAGGCCGGGCACTACAGACACATCTCCTGCTCCAATCATTTGCCCAATGATGACATTTTGGTGAAATTCTTTACCTTGCGTCATCACGGCATCTTTCAAGGCGTGGAATCCCCGTGTCACCATCGGTTTCAAAACGAGAGCCACCAAACGAAAGGCTTATTTCAGCATATCTCATAAACCATATCCTTGATGTCGAGCGACTCCTTGGTACACAGGATACATGACTGACAAGGGGTTGGAGTAATCGTTTTTGAAAATGTAGTTTCACTGTGACTTTCCCTTTGGTGAATGGAATATTTTGTCCCAGATCTCCTTTTATAATAATGTTGACAGTGTCGAAATACGACTTACTGACTGGCAAATAATGAGGATGTACAAATTCGCGGTGAACGTGATAGGTGTTTCCACCTTCCTCGTCAGCGTTCGTGGCAGAATCCACTTTGAAAGGAATGACACGCAGTAACGGTAGGGAGGTGTGTCCCACCACGTTGTACTCCACCACATCGGAGTAACAAAAATCAAATTCAGTCCTTGGTTCATTTCTACAGGGAATCGAAAATATTTTGCGAAATCCAAGTTGCCGATAAAATCTGGTATTTCGTTTTTAATCTTGATCAACTTGGGATATCATCCCAAAATGTCATACAATTCAGGACAAAATGTAATGGCCAACGCTTTGTCCTCTGAAAATTTGATTAGTAGGCGACGAGCTATTTTATGATACTGAAGGGTGACACCTTTTCTAGTTTTCTCCAAGGCTTTGCCAAACACGGTATTGAATTTGGTAGCAATCGTGTTCACGAAATGTTGACCGCTAAAATAATAGCCTGCAGGAATGGTGTACAGATAGATGAATCGTTTAGTTTTGTAGTCTTGTGTTTTCATAGAGTCACCTACAGTGGTGCGTTCATCCAAGTTTTGTTGCACATACTCGTCATGAACTTCCACCGTAAAAGTGTTTTGATTTGGAAGGATATTTAGGATTTGTGTAGGGTGAATCATTTCCACTAAAGCCACTTCCCAATGGGCTTCGTGATCCAATTGGATGGCCTGAGTTAATTTGGCTGTGTAACAGCATAATGTGTTTTGGGAAACACCTCCATGGAACTGTCACTGGGTAACGTCAAGTAAAATTGGTTATTCATAATTCCAGAGTTCTAGTGTCGGAGCGGTCGCTGGAGGTCAGAGGAGTGTCTAATAGAGGATTGTTATTAGAATGGTGGCTGTTGGAAGGGGGACTGACGTTGGACGTAAGGCTCCCGTTGTTCCCGTTAGAGGAATATTTCAGGACGGATTGGGGGAAGGTAACCGATGCAACTGCTGAATAAAACGGTCCACAATTGTTTGTTTTCTTGTTGCAAACTCAAATTGGCAATGGCAGCACCGATGACACAACACACCACAAAGATTTGGCAGAAAAGGACGATTTAAGTTTTAGGCACACGTTCTCCACACCACACCCACAAAGGTTACTTTTGTAGATCTTGCAGAGAAGAACTGGGGGAAGGAGTGGTCATTGCAGTAGCTGAGGCTGTGTTGAAGGGCATGATGGTCACTTCATTTTATAGTCGATGATTTGCGAAGCGTCGATCCAAGAGTCAAAACTGGGAGGATATCCTTTCCAACGTACTTTGACTTCTTTGACACGTCGTTTTCTCACTTTTCGGGTTCTTCGATCGAGAATGCTTTCTATCTCGCACACGTCGTCTTCATTTTTGGTCACACGTTGTAACTCTGGCAAGTAAAACGTTCCTTTTAACACTTCCCCGTTCATGTCTTCTAATTTATATACGGGAGGATAACAGCCACGCACTCGTTCAGTGACACGAAACAATTAGGTGGTCCAGTTGGGTAAGTAACCTTTGTCAAAAGTGCGTTTTGTTTTGCCAATGCGCACCCAATCTCCTGCTGCCAACACTTCACCTTTCTTGGGGACAGTCATCGTCGGGGACGTACCAAACAGGCACTCGAAGACGGTCACTTCGTTATCAGGAGTCACTTCTTGGGGGGCACGTCCGATGCTCCGTTGGTAAGATTGGTTGTACGCTTAGACTAGATGTGGCAAGACGTTGATGTACTTGAGAGTGTGTTGATGCGTTCTTTCAAGGTGCGTTGAAAACGTTCCACGATGCTGGCTTTGGTTTCGGGAATCTCGGTGGTGAAAAATGAATGTCACGTTTCTTCAATTATTTTTGGAAAGCTTGCTTCAGAAATTCGGTGCCTTTGTCGGTTTGCCATCGAAGAGGGTGACGTCCGCTTTCTTTCAACACCAGTTGAAGGGCTCGCACTAACTCATTGCTCGATTTGGAAGTCAATGGCTCGACCCAGGCAAATTTGGAAAAGACGTCGATGACACAAAACAAATATTTGTAGCCGCGATTGTAGGTGGCCAAATGAGAGACATCGGCTAAATCGGCTTGCCATTGATGATCGATGCCCTCCACTTGGGTGCGACCTCTGGAAATGTTTTGTCAAATGGATTTGTCTAAGGTGTATATGGCTTGTTCTTGTAACCATCGTTGCACTTTACGTAAACGGACACTTTTCAGTCGCGTTTTGACAGCATGATACAATTTCTGAACTCCTCCGTAACCTGCAGGATGGGCTGGATCGTAGTAAATGCTGGTTAACACCTTCTCCATTTTTTAATAAGTTATCCACTCTTCACTGATACTACTCTTTTCTTCGTGTGGTATTTTCTTGGATTGTAATGCTTTACGTGTCCGACGAGCGATAGGTGTCAAGTAGGAGAATGTCTGAACAGGGGTAATCGGTTCTTGTTTCACTTCTGTCTTGGCTTTTTTTTTCTCTTCTGAAGAAGAAGGGGTGGCCGTCATCTTTTTAATCCAACGAATTCTGGATGTAGGTGGTGTTGTTAACTTGCGTACTTTTCCTGGTGGAGTTTGAGATGCTTCTTCTTTTTCTGTCTTGATCACTGGGACTAGTGGTGGTGGTGGTGATGGACTTTTCATAAAGGTCTTAAAATCTTTCAGAGTAGGTTGAGCTGTTTCGTCTAAAGCTTTCTGGTGAAAGAGTTGCAGTCGTTGCAACAATTGATCGTACCGTTGCGATTTTTCCGTTTCTGACAAACCGCTGCGATCCATCAACGATTGCAATTCGTGTTGTAACTGGGAGATTTCGGTCAAATGAGGATTAGGAGGTAAATGCGGGGCCTGTTGTTCTTGCCAACGATGGTATTCCATCCATCGTTTGTATGGTAATAAAGCTAGTTTTCGTCCTTCCATCGGATTTCAATGATCGCGTCTGAGACCTTTTCATTCCAGACAATCCTGTTATCTTCTAGGACAATTTTATCTTCATCCATGGATTCTTCCCATCGTTTCCAATACTCCTTTCAGAAAGGGTCCTCCTATTGTTCCCAGCAAGGGTCCTAACAGGCGTAAAATTCCTCCGCGTTGCACCAACATCTTTTTCTTTTGATGAATGGGGATTTTCGTTTGGACCATTTGGCGAAGAACGTGAGGATGGTTGGCTAAGCATTGTTTCTGATGTTTAGACAAAGGCATCGTGCCTTTCAAGACATTCAGACAACATTCGTTCACGGTATGGATGACATCTTTGGAGGCGGTTTGAATGAGTTGTTTTCGCATGGGTGGAGGAGCTTTGGACAGGACGGACAACATGTCCCAATGTTTGGCTTAACGAGGAGGCAGTCCTTTTCTTTTTCCTTTTCCTTTTTGGACAGAAGAACGACGATGATGACGGTGTTCACGTCTTTGAGAGGACATCTTTGGGCGTTCAGGAGCACAAAAACACTAACGCTGTCGTTTACCTCCGGTCTTTTTTATATTGGAATGGTCGCCACTGATTGTCAGCTCGTCGTATCATTTTCATGGCAGGAATCACACGTCTTGGAGAGGTTCGCAACGGACTCAATCGGGACAGTTCTTGCTTGGACAAATCCAGTAAACTCTTCAACCCACCCAATCTCTCTTGGACTTTGATTTTGGAGGTAGGTACTTTGTGAGCAGCGGCCACTGCCGCTAAAGTGGAAGAGGGTGTCACCACTGGAGGAGAAGTACTTGGGGACGCGGGTTTCCAATGTTTCATCAAATTAGGAAAGACACGCGTTAAATCGGGTTTGGCAGGCATCACCAGCAACGGAGAAATGGAAGAACCCGAGGCTACTGGAGACGCGGTCACCGATGCGGCAGGTCGTCGTTTGCGAATGCAAGGATGCGTCCTGGCGGCAGTACCTCTCTTGCGGGTAGAGGCTGTTTTCTGTGGGCTTTTCGTTTTCTTTTTCTGAGGCTGTGACCTGGTCTTGACACTGCCGCTCTTTTTCGTTTTCTTCTGGGTAAGTCGGGGAGTGGCTTTTTTTTTCTTGGGGAGGACTTTGGGAGCATTAGGATTCCATTTTAAGTGGAAGCGAATGATGACACCTCCTGGAGAACCGCTATCTCCAGGTTTCAAAATGATTTGCTTTTTGGTTTGAGTGTCGATGCGAGGATCGGCCAGTTGCGTCAAGGCTACTTGTTTCTGTCAACAAAAAAAAGTTTGGTTTGATGTGGAATGTGAATGATGCCTTGCAGTAATTGACGTGCTGTCACCGTAAATCATCGCAAGACTTCTTTGAGACTAGCTTCTAAGACACGAGCACGTATTTGTGGATTTTTTTCGCGACTGATGCCGTACAAGGCACGAATCAATTTGACGGGAAGATGAGACTGAGGGGACATCATGCTGACGCTGTGTGAGACAGACCCAAAGTGACCGAGGTTTTTATAGACCTTTTTTAGTTGTTGTTGTTGTTAAGTCGACGACGTAAACGTGTACACGACAGGCCATCCGTGTTTGCACCAGTGGTGAAACAGATGGTTACGAAATCGCAAATAATCGGGGGTAGTTGGTTTTAAATCCAAGAGTAAATAAGCGTGTGGGGTTTGAGTGGCATCGTAGTACGCATGAGTCATCCAAGGCGTTACTAACTGTTTGGCTAACACTTGCACTTGCGATTTATCTCTAGGGTTTTTAAACAAGACCACGTAATGAGCATTGAGACTGATGGTGCGTTGGGCTTTACTTTCTTGAAACAAATTTTGGGTGATGTAAATGACACTGGCATTACGATGATGCCCTTTGCGCGTAAATCACAGTTTAATGTCTTCTTCGTCTTCTCCTAACATGTCGTCGAAGATGACCAGATGGGTTTGAATGGGGTCAGACACGATTCCGTCGTCTTCGCCAGAATTGCCTTCCACAAACACGATGCAGTTGCCTTGACTTTCTCGCAGAAGGCTGTATGCCAATTGCCACTCTTTGTAACACCACACGATTCGATGAGGTGGACGATCGATCAAATGATGTTTATGTTCGATCAAACGTTTGACAAATTCGGTTTTGCCTGAACCGCTAGGTCCGGCAATGAGCATGTTAAAGGGATGGCGAAGATACAAGGCCTCCAAACTAGCAAGATCTAAGTTTTCGCCGATGACTTTGAAAGTGGAGGAAGAGGGAGCAGAGACAGTAGAGGTAGCCATAGTAGTGTAAGGAATGTCACTTTTGACACGAAGACAGACAAGACAAGAGGTTTTGTACTTTTTTCAGGACACGTTTATTGCCATCTTTAATTGTGAACAACACGAAAGACAAAAATACATAAAAGCCAAATGGGTAAGTACATGAATAAAAAACACATCAAAACAATCACAGTGGAATAAAACAAGTCTTTGTACAACATTTTTGGTGATCCAGATGTGGTATCGTAGGGACAGTGTGTAACGATCTTAGAGTCTCTACACTGGGCTCAGTCACACAGTGGTCCTCCCGGAATGACCTTTCGGGGAGGTCAATGACGGTCCTGTCTTGTCGTGAAGGGAGTGGTTCTTCTGTTTCTTCTGGCACTGTCACTAACACAGGTTTAAAAGTTACTTTTTCACTGAACGTTTTAATTTTTTAGGATGAAAAATCTTGGGCATAGTGTACCACTTCTTTTGTCCAAGCCTCGAAACCCCAACTTTTCCAGTCACGTGCATCTTTCCAGTGAGGGTGTTAGTCACAAGCTACACACACATCGTCGTACACATCATGAGTACCTAACAGTTGACGAATCTTTCTTTCCTGTTGAGGACGAGAAGCATCGAGATGAAAGCGCAAAGCTTCTAACAGAATGAGTCTCTCATGTACATTTAAAGGCACCATTTTCATGTTTTGGGTGGTATGTACTGTTCGTAAAAAGTCCACAAGGAGTCGGCCAGTAAACGAAATCCCAGAAAGCAAGTCACTAAGATACACACCATACGTCGACCCCAAATTCAATGGACACAGTTCTCGTAATAGGTGTTGGTAATCCTCCACTGTCTGAATACTGCCATTGATTTCCTTCCACGGAATCTGTTGTATTACGAATGATAAAGGTCGTGGCATGGCAGTCAGTTTTCATACCTCTTTTGTGACCTCTTGAACTAAGTTTACATTGTGTAAAAGATTTTGGCAACCCTCTAACTCTTCTTCTTCAATTCGGTGTAGAATGGCTAGCCTGTAAGAAGTAGGATGAGTTGCAACCAAAGTCTTCTGGTCCTCGTCCAGTTGAACAATGTCTGACCAGTGGAACGCTTTCACATGAAACAGTCCTCTTATATCATTTAGGTACCAGTGGTTCAAACATCGGTGACGTAACAGATGCAATTGTTCTTTGCGTTTCACTTATATTTTGACCAACTCTCGGTAAATGCGTTCTCTCAACTCTACAGGCAAACCACGAATGTTTTCTTGTAAAGTATCCATGACCATGTCAGTCAAACACTTCTCCCAGAGCGAAAGTGACGGATGTAGCGGGTAATGTCTGGCCACTGCTGTTCCAGGAAACGGTCAAGAATGTCATTAAAATCTTCTGATGTAAATGGTCTAAAGCGAAATATTCGGAAGAACGTACACTTGATCCAGAGAAATCTGACTTGTTTGTTGACTTTTGTCAATTTTCTCTTGTGAATTTCTCGACATAAAAGTTCCTCAGTTGCCAATTGAGATTTTGCTCTGACAAGCCCCTGCCAAATTTCCCTGTAGATCTTCTCTTGCAATTCGTTTGGTAATCTTTGAATATTATTTTTTAAATGGGGTTTGAATACTTGTCTAGGTGTTGTCCAACGTTTGATTCCTAGCCAAGCTGGTTTCATAAACGACATGGTATGCCACTTCAATGACGAGGTCCCACTAAAGGTAGGTAGTGACAATCCGGAGACCATCGAGCATGTTCCAGGTAAGCGGAATCTTTCTGTTCCCACTCGTGAAGTGACACACCACAACTGAAGCACTTGACTTTATCCCCTTCGCCCAAGTAGACAAATCTGGCTCTAGCTAATTATTCGGGGGTAGATCCTCCCAGATATTTTGGCCACTTTCCTCGGAAACATTAGAATCGACTTTCAAAGTCACAGTATTCATGCAATCGCACAGGGAACGAATATTCGTCTTTCACAGGTTCATTTCGATGAGGGTACGGTGAAATCCGCAGGAGTTTGCTCAGTTTTGGATGATATCCGTAGGGTGGTAGCCGAATGGTTTCATAATGATGACATCCACCATGAAAACCAGTAAAGTGAAAAGGTGTACGATGACGAGTGGCATCGCTTTCGCATCCATCAGGTTTGACATGCACAGCATCACTTTCCATAGTAGGTGTAGTCATAGCAAAGTTCCCATGATGTGGTACTGAATCGCTGAGGTCACAGCGTACGGCATCCCTACCATCGCAAGGTACAGCATCGTACTCCACTTGAGAATCACCGAACTTGAATTGTGCCTGTCCGAACTTCATTTGTGCTTCTCTGAAAGGGTTCATCTTTCTCGCTTGGTCTTGGTAGTCACAATGAACTATCGGTCTTGGACGTTGTCCCTTTTTATCTGCTGACCGATATCAGTGTGTCCGTAAGGTAAAGTGAAGTGGTTAGAATGTCGAACTCTCTTCTGGCTCACGATTTGATACACTTTTTCCAAAGGTCGACTGACGATTTGGTGCGTGGGTAAATGTACATTCTTGTGAGGTTCGTAGATGGTCACTTTAAAGTTTCCATCCTCTCCAGATTGCAAGGCTTCTTTCAAGGCGTCAAAGTTCACCACTTGACTGGTGCGATAATTGAGAATCAATCCTTTAACTTTACACTCGGAGTGCACTTCTCCTTGTGGGTTCCGGTATTCGTAGCCGTAGTTTTTGGGACCACCACTGGCAAAACGTAGAATCTTGTCGTCGGGATGTTCGTCCGTCCAGGCTCCTAAACGGTCTCATTCGATGTCAGGGAGACGTTGACCTAGTCGACTGATGTAAATCCAACTGTCCGTGTCAAAGTACAGCACACGATCTCCTAACTGGTGTAACGGTTCGTACAATGTTAAGCGAGCATGGGCTGTCACGTAGGCCGCAATGATGACATTTCCAAATTCGTCGGCTTCTACAAAGTCCAGTTCTTCTTCGTAATTGACTAAGATCAAGTCCTCACGAACGACGTCCACGTGTTTCATGTATTTGGTTTTGTCGTGAATCATCTGGAAGTAGCGGGAAGGTTCTGTCAAATACTCCGTCTTGGGTAAACACGGTTGTTGTGCCATTTTGCTAAACAAGTAATTTAACATCACTTTGGCGAACGATCACCTTCCTTCGATTTCTCGATGTGGTCTAAAGTGATGCCTTCCTGCTCCCAGTATTTCTCTTTGAATTTTTTTTGGTCTTCGGGAGTGTGACACCAGGAAAGATAGCCGCTGGCTTGTTGTTTCAGTTTTAAAAAGGCATCCACGTAGTCTGCCAAAATGCCTTTCTGAGTCTCGTCGCCCTTGTGGTATTTTTTCTGTCTTGAGAAAGTGGTAAATTTCGTACACTTCTAACAGTTGGTATCCAAAGTCCAGAGCTTTGAACAATTCCACGCTGACCCACGTTCCCGTTAAGGCACGTTCTTCCTGAGAGTGCTGAGAAGGTCGGTCTTGGTTGCACGTTATGGCACAAGTACGACACAAGGGAAACATCAGTTTTCCTTGGCAATGTTGAGGTAAAACGGGATGGTACAAGTTCGTGGGAGGCAAGACTTTAAATTTAATCAATCCTTCCTATTG